>JAVTVY010016404.1:0-68992 GCA_036873755.1 Hanleya hanleyi
AAATTATATACGTTATAATTTACCTAAATATATATAGTATAGATCTACATATGATATTATTAATAAACCTTCCGAATTCATACGTTAATCATTAATAACGATTAAATAACACGGCATATATTTTAGGTTTTATATCGCTTTTACAAAAAGATGTTATTTCTATATATATATATATAGTACGGATTCATATCAATAAATTCTCCGAATCTGTACGCTAATCATTCAAAAATGAGGCCTATATCGTAGACTCTATATTAATTTTTACAAAAAGGCATTGCAATTAGTGTTTGGTAACACTCGACTGATAATTACGCGGTATATATATATTGATTATAACCTCGATATACAGATATGAGGCGGTCATGTTACATAATTGTATTGATTTTAGTACCTGTCAATGTGAAAGTATACGGCTGTATAGTGGTAACAGCGGTGATAGAATAAATAGCGTTGACACGGTTTGAATATACGGAGGCGTTTCAATTATAGCCCTCATGAGTTATTTCAATCAGTGTATGATAACATTGGGTTTTGAATGTTTATATCGCTTATTACTTCGGAATGGCGAATTTACTGAAAAATACCATCGAACCTAAAGAATCATCCGTAAGTATTACAATTTTATTACGACTTACTCACCGACAATACTGATACGTTTAATCACACGACTTTGTCGATATAACGATGTACATAGCGAACGGCGTTGTAAATTAGCTAAAATTCGAGTATAGCCGAGTTCAATATAATGATCGCTCACTTTTAATATCTGAATTGTATGTTTTTTACAGGATAATAACTCTGTATCGGCCGGATTCGTACGAGAAAATGAGGACATTTTAGGTAGTTCCGGTTGGCCCAGTTTGAAGAATGTATTTGCCATAGATGGGGTCGTTGAAACACGAACGGTTTATAATGACGATGACTGGAATGCGGGTATAAGAAGTCCGACAACCATTCTCCTAAATGATTCCCCTTCACTTCCGGAGATTAAAACACGCAAATGTGTAGAAGAATTATCCCGTTTATTCTCGCCCAGAGTTTGCAAAAACTGTAACCAGTCATTAGGTGTCGAAGTTTGTGGAAAATGTCGAGTTAGTTTATGCCGAGATTGCGCATGTTTCGCCCGGCAGGTGTCATTCGGGGTTTTTATGTGTCCAACCGGTTGTAGTTGTGAGTTTTGTGGTTACTGGCGAATGAAACTTTCCAAATAATCAAAACCAATAATAACAATAAAGAGTTACTACACCTATCTACACATGTATGAATGGTATATTCATTATCACTGGATACCCGTTGTAAATGACTATCGTCCATATAAAGTCATATCGAAACGACTCTGGACGGTGGCTGAAAGAAAGAAGAACACAACTTCGGTTGTTAAAGTTCAAAGTATATATATATATTTATACAAATTAATTTAGTAATGACAGTTTCAAAACGAAAATACAAACTGAGCAATCCTAGTACCCAAACGTTAATTTCAGTTCCATAACCCTGTGAAAGAGCTGAGGGTATATCGATAACGAATGCAACGGTACGCCCTGGTAGCGAAATCAACTAATCAAAGGATTTGATCGGTTGTCTTGTGTACTCGCGCGGTAAAAGTCTGTTTATTAAGAATTTACGCATCTCAACGGCAGACTCTTCCGCTTCATCGTTTGATAAGTCGTCTTCCTCACGCATCCGTTTCTTAGTCGCCATTACTTTCTGATGAATCGGGTGCTTCCGTAGTTCTCTCCATAACCTTAAATTACGGACGCAGATATTTCGGAACCTTGTCTGTATTCTGGGTAAAAGCTTGTCATATGCCATCTGATGCGCAGTTGGTTCATCCATTCCGTCTTCTTCGTAAACTTCCGCAAGGTCGTTTATATCAGATTCATGATCATCAATCGCTTTATCCCCAAAGAGATCCCACAAACACACGTCATTCTCGACATCATCGTTATCATCAGCATCGTTATCATCATCATCATCAGCATCATCATCATCCGTAACTTCTCCGTCACCATTACCTTCATCATCACCATCATTGTCATCATCATTATCATCATCGGCGCCAGTAGCGTCGGTATCATTTTGATCACTATAGTAGCCAAAAGTTTGATCTGAAGGACATTTATTTTTACCATTACTACCGGAACTGGAAAATTCTTCCCCATGGACAATACTTCCGCCCGCATGGTAATACGGCCTTCCACATGCCGTAGGGTCACTCACCGTCATCGTATAGGGTTGCTCTACTCTACTTGTTGGACCTATAGCGGGGCTCGGTGGTGTCTCTTGGTTGTGTTTGCATTGAATGTGTCTGAGCATACTATCGCGACGAGAGAAGATTCTCTGACAGAACGTACACGTACACGACATGTTGATCAGTCGACCGATACATATGGACTGATGAGGGACTCGTGTTCATTCCTATATGTACAGTCACCACCACCACCACCACTTCCGCAAATATTTATGGTATTTGAGATAGTATTACTGTTGTTGGATCCTCGCTCGGTGGTGGTGGTGGTGTCTGTACATATAGGACTTTATATGAACTTTCGTGACCTTTTGGATCCTCTCCTGGTGGTGGCGGCGCTGGTGGTGGTGGTGGTGGTGGTGGTGACTGTACATATAGGAATGAACACGAGTCCCTCATCAGTCCATATGTATCGGTCGACTGATCAACATGTCGTGTACGTGTACGTTCTGTCAGAGAATCTTCTCTCGTCGCGATAGTATGCTCAGACACATTCAATGCAAACACAACCAAGAGACACCACCGAGCCCCGCTATAGGGCCAACAAGTAGAGTAGAGCAACCCTATACGATGACGGTGAGTGACCCTACGGCATGTGGAAGGTTGTATTACCATGCGGGCGGAAGTATTGTCCATGGGGACGAATTTTCCAGTTCCGGTAGTAATGGTGAAAATAAATGTCCTTCAGATCAAACTTTTGGTTACCATAGTGATCAAAATGATACCAACGCTACTGGCGCCGATGATGATGATGATAATGATGATGACAATGATGGTGATGATGAAAGTAATGGTGACGGAGAAGTTACGGATAATGATGATGATGATGATAACGATGCTGATGATAACGATGATGTCGAGAATGAGGTGTGTTTGTGGGATCTCTTCGGGGATAAAGCGATTGATGATCATGAATCTGATATAAACGACCTTGCGGAAGTTTACGAAGAAGACGGAATGGATGAACCAACTGCGCATCAGATGGCATATGACAAGCTTTTACCCAGAATACAGACAAGGTTCCGAAATATCTACGTCCGTAATTTAAGGTTATGGAGAGAACTACGGAAGCACCTGATTCATCAGAAAGTAATGGCGACTAAGAAACGGATGCGTGAGGAAGACGACTTATCAAACGATGAAGCGGAAGAGTCTGCCGTTGAGATGCGTAAATTCTTAATAAACAGACTTTTACCGCGCGAGTACACAAGACAACCGATCAAATCCTTTGATTAGTTGATTTCGCTACCAGGGCGTACCGTTGCATTCGTTATCGATATACCCTCAGCTCTTTCACAGGGTTATGGAACTGAAATTAACGTTTGGGTACTAGGATTGCTCAGTTTGTATTTTCGTTTTGAAACTGTCATTACTAAATTAATTTGTATAAATATATATATATACTTTGAACTTTAACAACCGAAGTTGTGTTCTTCTTTCTTTCAGCCACCGTCCAGAGTCGTTTCGATATGACTTTATATGGACGATAGTCATTTACAACGGGTATCCAGTGATAATGAATATACCATTCATACATGTGTAGATAGGTGTAGTAACTCTTTATTGTTATTATTGGTTTTGATTATTTGGAAAGTTTCATTCGCCAGTAACCACAAAACTCACAACTACAACCGGTTGGACACATAAAAACCCCGAATGACACCTGCCGGGCGAAACATGCGCAATCTCGGCATAAACTAACTCGACATTTTCCACAAACTTCGACACCTAATGACTGGTTACAGTTTTTGCAAACTCTGGGCGAGAATAAACGGGATAATTCTTCTACACATTTGCGTGTTTTAATCTCCGGAAGTGAAGGGGAATCATTTAGGAGAATGGTTGTCGGACTTCTTATACCCGCATTCCAGTCATCGTCATTATAAACCGTTCGTGTTTCAACGACCCCATCTATGGCAAATACATTCTCCAAACTGGGCCAACCGGAACTACCTAAAATGTCCTCATTTTCTCGTACGAATCCGGCCGATACAGAGTTATTATCCTGTAAAAAACATACAATTCAGATATTAAAAGTGAGCGATCATTATATTGAACTCGGCTATACTCGAATTTTAGCTAATTTACAACGCCGTTCGCTATGTACATCGTTATATCGACAAAGTCGTGTGATTAAACGTATCAGTATTGTCGGTGAGTAAGTCGTAATAAAATTGTAATACTTACGGATGATTCTTTAGGTTCGATGGTATTTTTCAGTAAATTCGCCATTCCGAAGTAATAAGCGATATAAACATTCAAAACCCAATGTTATCATACACTGATTGAAATAACTCATGAGGGCTATAATTGAAACGCCTCCGTATATTCAAACCGTGTCAACGCTATTTATTCTATCACCGCTGTTACCACTATACAGCCGTATACTTTCACATTGACAGGTACTAAAATCAATACAATTATGTAACATGACCGCCTCATATCTGTATATCGAGGTTATAATCAATATATATATACCGCGTAATTATCAGTCGAGTGTTACCAAACACTAATTGCAATGCCTTTTTGTAAAAATTAATATAGAGTCTACGATATAGGCCTCATTTTTGAATGATTAGCGTACAGATTCGGAGAATTTATTGATATGAATCCGTACTATATATATATATATAGAAATAACATCTTTTTGTAAAAGCGATATAAAACCTAAAATATATGCCGTGTTATTTAATCGTTATTAATGATTAACGTATGAATTCGGAAGGTTTATTAATAATATCATATGTAGATCTATACTATATATATATTTAGGTAAATTATAACGTATATAATTTATTAATATCCAGACGCAATAATTTATACAAATAGAAATTGATAATGACGTATGACAGCGCTCGGTGGGTGATGGTGGCTTGCGGTGGCTATGTGGATTTGGGTGGCTATGTGGGTAACTGTAATACTCTTTCTCTACTACTCTGATTGTATGAATTAGGCTGTTGTATGCTATCTCAAACAATGTCGGTGAATAAAAATGCCAAGCAACAAAAATAAATACCGTTCACGATAATTTTTCACTGGAAGTCAGCGAATTGTTTTGTTGCATAATGCTGCTAATAGTACTTAGGCAATAGCGACATTCAACATAAATCTGGAACCGTCACAGGCTGTGTGATCTAACTATCACTGTGTCGTGGTATTCATATTCCGACAGCGATGTGGTATGCCAGAGCTTGGAAATGGTGGGTGTTTCACCAGCTCAGCCGATACGGCATGGTTTTAATTTACTTTTTAAGTTAATTTCTTCACAAATATGAAAGATCCTACCCCTCAAGAATATCAAAGTAGTGTCATATACAAATTCACATGACCTGGAGGCGAAAGCGAATATATTGATGAAACCGATAGACGCTTTATGACTCGTGCCAAACATTCAACAAGAGACACTGAGGTCAAGAAACATGATGATAGATGTGACAGCTTCAAATACATTCATGTCATGTCTAATGACACTGGCCCGCCCAGCTTACTGGGCATTATATACAGTAATACATGTATCATAGACAAATCTTATCACTGGTCCAATATTTTATTCAAAGAGGCACTGGCTATACGCAGAATACGACCTGTTCTTAACCATGGATTGAAAGCCTCCAAAGAGCTGGCATTATTTAGATAACCCACCCACTGCTTCTCTTTAGTTCTTTGTGAACATGAGTTCATTCCACTCAGTCTGTTTGTTTTGTAAACTCACTCACACCAGTATTACATGTGTTTATGTAATTTAGCCGATGGAAAACCTGTAATATTATTAGTTCTCACCAGCTCAAGATTGGTCAGCTCATAACAATACATATATTGTAGTACATATACTTTATTGGTTGTTCTATATCACCGACGATGGCAAAATAAACGCCGAAATATCTGATAGCAAAATGAAGTTCTCTATCTTCAGAATTACACTACTAGTGTATTATGCTAAAAACAGGCATGGTTTCGCCTCTTCGGCCATAAATAGTTAAAATCTTCAACAAAAACCCTGTAAAAGTATATACTTTCTGAATCGGCATACTCGTGTCATTAGGAGATATATGAATTGAAAAGGAAAGACGCGTATTTCTCCTTAAACCTCCTTCAACTTTTCTGGAAAACTCCATAAAATGTACGAAAATGTCAGTTTCAACCCACCAGTTGCCGTTGTGGCACTTGACTGAACTTTGGCACGACTCCATTGTAGCAATTTTGAAGCGGTTGCAAACAATATGACCTTTTTAATGGTTTTAACAGTAGTCACGGGTAAATGCCAACATCTGCAGTGAAAGGCAGATTGACTTCTCAGAACTTGCTGTTGATATGCTGTACAAACATCTAGCTCCGATGGGGCCTTTGTCCACTGTTCACGACCAATGCTCCGGTGGCAAACCATTCTCCAGCTTTACGGAACGGTTCATATTTGCAGAAGTCGTTCATCACACATAATGAAATCATTCTATTCTGTATGACATTTATTTATATTCAGCCCATAAATAAGAATCTGTCCAGTTTTATCTTCACGTTCGACAGAAACCCAGAACGAGTCGACAGAAACCGGCGGGTTGTTGTGGTGTATAATTTGAACCCAGAGCCGTTACGAGTGTTCAAAACGGAAGTTTTTCGTTCTCACGTGAAGCTAAACTTGGCAGTCTGTGATAAACAAGGGCTGATTATAAAGGTATGATCATACAGAATCGAATTATTGTATTGTTTGTGACTGTCGGCTTTGGAAAATGTGAGCCGCCAAGTAGTTTCCCAACAACTATAGTTTGGGAATGAATGACTTGGCTCCTGGGCCTTGACCTTACACGGTAGATAAGGTCCCACCGGGAAACATCGAAACATTTACGGTAATCAAATGTCTATAATTCGGAGAACCCAGATATGGACATTTAGGTACAGA
Organism: Hanleya hanleyi; assembly: GCA_036873755.1. Classification (NCBI taxonomy): domain Eukaryota; kingdom Metazoa; phylum Mollusca; class Polyplacophora; order Lepidopleurida; family Hanleyidae; genus Hanleya; species Hanleya hanleyi. Next base: position 7,143 of record JAVTVY010016404.1, read on the forward strand.
ATAGAAGCAAATAATACGTAAGTTACAAGAAGAGAACACAGCATATAATGCAACTACATATATTATATTCCAAAATATGTATGGTTGACCTGGGTCTGTATGATAGACCTGGATCTATCATTACTTATTCCATTCCACAGAAATATTGTATAATTATCGTATTAAAACTACATTGTACTACCTTAGCGCTGCTTTGATACCATAGTGATTATTGTTTGCCATACTTGCATCACGTGACGGGTCGTGAAATCAACATATTGTACTGTGCAACACCAGGAACAGCAGACGATAGTATAAATAACCATTAAAATGATTGCGTCATGAGATGCATTGGAATTAGATCGTAGCAGGCTTCCTTCATAGCAGTTAAACGTTTATTGGATAAAACACGGGTGTATGACCGAATGGAATTTTACCTTCACCCTTTCTTTTGTCTTTCCAGTAGTCATCCGTTTTCCCAATGACATCGTCCTTGTTTTCGTCGTCAGCATCTTCATGGCTTGTCGCTGAGCGTGCCTCGCTTTCAGCGTTGATCATAGTTTGTAGAAAATCTTTCTTCGCCTATAACAGAATATGAAACCTTCAAAAAATACTGATAAATACATCTTTGCAACGAGCATCGGCACGGCAACACATTTACGAGATTAAAATGTCAATAGACATTCAAAATATTGACACTGGTATTAGCTCAATAGGTCTAACGACATCAGTTTTTTTATCTGATAATGTGATGCTATCTGTGAACTTGTCCTTATTAGTGCAATTATTCTTAAAGTGAACGTAAAGGCTTTGACAACACACACGTTATGTGGAAGAACTATATTAAAAGTATCAGTTGGCAGCAACAAATATTTTTTGTGATTTTTTCTCTTCCGAAAAAATAATTCCAAACACCGGAATAATTGACTGGTGCAACAATCGACTGGGGTCGGCCATGTTCGTCTATTAAGTAGCCTTGCGCCAATGAAAACGCTTCCTTGTAGCACGTGATATTTTCCTGTGACGTAGTATCACTTTGTTGTAGCTTTGCTGTAACACGAATTGTAATGGCGGAGGTGGAGGACTCGGTTGTTTTCAAGCGTGTTTTGACTGTGTTGCGTGTCTCCAGCAAGTGTTTACCGAGCTGAAACTTGTCAGGGCGCAGTGATGGCAAGCAAAATACATCCGTCTCGGGTTCTCCTCTGCTACCGCTACAGTCGGATAAGTTATCATTACACAGATTCCCGTTAGGGAAGCCGGATCTTCTTGAACAGTGGCTGCACAACATCGGCAGACTGGACTGTACTCCAACCGAGAAATCTGTGCTGTTTTCGGTCTATTTTAAAGCCGAATGTTTTCAACCTGACCTCTACGGAAGGCTGATGTTGACGCCCAGCAGGAGAGCCAGGAGGCGAAGGAAATTAAAGAAGATGCAATCCCAACAGAATTGTCGCATCGTAGATCAAAGACACCGAGATCAACAACATCGATTCAGAAACGTCAGAGTGTGGAAGTTCTGAACTTTTAAGTGAGGTAAAAATAATTTTATTACCGTTTGGCGGGACAGAGACACTGCGAGATAGGCATATTATACGAAGTGTTGAAATCTGGGTCTTCGATAACATGTTTACATGCTTACTGCGCTTTCTAACTCCACGAAGTAGAGAGCTCCCAAGGTGATACGACGTCACTGCTCTGAGGTGAGATAGCCAACATGGCTGCTGCCGGGGAACAATAATACAACAGAGATAATTTCGTTCCTACTCGGTGCAAAAAAATCCCCAAAAATATTTGTTGCTGCTGTTTGATACTTTCATTGTAGTTCTTTCCCACAGAGTGCATGTTGCCTCAGCCTTTACGTTCACTTTAATAAAATAAATCAATAAAATCTTGAAAACATTATAGAAACATTTCCATCAAATATAAAGAACTGAAACACACTGATCTCAGCCTTTGAAATCGAAATGCGGCATCTCATCGTTGTCCTATTAAACTTGTGTAAAAAGGTCTGGAAAATGAGGGCTCTATAATGTTGGGGGTAAAAAGGTAAATTTCTTTGAATACCTTTTAAAATATGGACAAATTGACATTCGGCACGTTTTACCACTTATGATTTAGACCTTAGGTATCTCATAGGAGACAGGTCATCCTTCAGGGGGGTTCGTCCAGGGGGATATCTGTGCCTCTTCCACAATAGTTGAGTGATGCACCCAAGGAACGTGGTGCCTCAAATACATGTACACGTGACCTGTACCGCTTTTGATTTTTGAAGATTGGTTGTATACACATCAGCTTCTCACGGCTATCGAACGTTTTGGAGAACTCGATAAAAATAGTGGACAGAGAGTGAGGAAGGGTTGTTTTATTGCTGAATAGAGCCGTATGGCCAATGGAGGTTATTGGTCTCGGACTGTACATGTAAACTGAATAAGAGGCAGCTCGGCGTAGTGAAGAACGAAGACATGAACACATGGCTATACATCTACCTGTATTCATGATTTGTAATTCGGCCATGTCTTCCATTTGCAAACGGGACCAAACTTCATTCATGCTTGTGCCTCAAATTGTGACGGAGACGGATCGAAACCTCTATTGAAATGTTTTGAGAATGTACCTGTACTCCACAACAGGAGTAACACAGTTACAGGCTTTGGAGCTATGATTGTCACACAAATGACACTTTTGAAATCTTCACTGTTTCCCCCAATGCTGCTAAACCCCATTATCCTAAGTTAGAGTGAAACTCCGACTGACTTACAGTGAAAAATTACTCAATGTAAATTTTCGGCGGGTGACACTTGGAGAAATTCTGTACTTACCTCTGGTTGTTGACGTCTGTCTGAGAGTAACTGCTGTGTAACACGCGTGAAAAATTTGAGCGATTCTTTTGACAAAATACTAAAACCTAGTTTACCCCAAAGCGGATTGAGCATAGGAAAGAAAACTGCAAATAAAAAATATGAATTAATAGTATAAGAGCCCTGGAATAAATGTCATGATGTTTTATGTCAATCGTGACATCATGTTCCTTGTGTGAGAATTCTCGCTTTGTCTGGTAAACTGGTAAAACTCCTACTGTCGGTGAGTAGTGGAAAGACAGCAAATTCCTTATCAAAAACGATGGTCCTGCGGAGTGACGTCACGGATGACGTTACATCCGACCACGTAACATCCGGGTCAAAGGTCACATCCGGGTCACTTCCGGTGGAGTGATGTCACCATGACGTCACGGTTTGGCACCGTGCCAGCTGGAATTCTGCCAAAGAGGCCGTGGACAATTACCCGGCGCGCCGGGGAATGCCTGTATGGGGTACAGGGGGTGATCATTTTTTTTCTTGTGGATTTTACTATGTGTATGGCTTCTTGTTTTCTTCGTCTCGAGCTGAAACATACGATGGGTGGGGTCTCGAAGCCATGCGGTGAATTTTTTTGAAAGGTTCAGGTGGGCCTGGGGTGGACAGGGTAGGTCCGTACTGGCGCAGTGGACAATGTTTAACCTGATGAGAACTCCACTCTTGGACGTTTGCGGTATAGGTTGTTGACCCTTGTTTTTCTCGTATCATCACGTAGAACACGATGGAGGGGTTCACGAGGCCGAGTGTTTAAATTTTTCGAAAAGTTACTCTGCGCATGCGCACTGTGCAGGCAGATCGGGGTGGACGTTTCGGGGTCTAGGTAGACCCCTAGTGGTCCGATTGGGTCGTGTGAGGTGTCCGCGTGAAGCTCTCCTGGGGGAGCGTCCAACTGGATGGATGTGGGGTAAACTGACCACATACTGCGCATAGGCAGTGGAAAAAGGGCATGGGAACTGACGTTTTTGGGTCGAGGTGGACCCATATTGGTCCGAATGGGTCATGGAAAGTATCAGTGTGAAGCTCTCGTGGGTGAGCGTCCACCTGGATGAATGGAATGTCGCAGTAGCGTCGATCTGCGCATGCGCAGTAGAAAAAGAGCATGGGAATGGACGTTTTGAGGTCGAGATGGACCCATATGGTCCGATTGTTTCGTATGAGGACTTATTTTGAAGTTCTCTTGAGGTAGCGTCGGATTGGACTGGAACTAGTCCGGTTTCCTCATTCTGCGCATGCACAGTCTGGCCGTAGTAAAGAAAGCAGACATTTTGAAGGTGCGCATGGGTATATTTGAGCGATTGAGGGACCATCCGTGATCCAAATGGACCGTGTGGAGTGTCATTTTAAAGCCCTCGTGGTGCGGACAACGACTTGTCCACGTCATCTGTGGCGTTATCACCCTTAGTAGTAGAGAAAGCAGAAACCCAGTATATTTGCCCTGTGACGTTTGTGGAGAGTTTTAAAGTAACACCCTGTCTGAACGCCTTAACGCCTTAACGCCCTAGCATACCAGGTTTTTTTCTGGGAAAACCCCTGTTCTATTTATAGATCACTCGGGAGTAGTAGAGAACGGGGAGTTTCGGAGGTACAATGAAGAGCGTTCGGGGAGATGGGGGCCCTGTTCGAACCTCCTACCTGGGAGAGTTACCTATGCGTGTGTGTGTGTAGAGGAGGAGGAGGAAAAGTGAGGAGGAAGAGTAGGAGTGAGAAGGAGGAGGAATGAGAAGGGAGGAGTGATGAGGAAGAGGTGGAAGAGGAGGGGAAGAAGTGTGTGAATGATTGTGTGTGGTCAGGGTGGGGTGTGCGTGTATGTGATGGTAGTGGTGTGTGGTGGTGGTGTGTGGTTGTGGGGATGGTGGTGGTGTGTGGTGGTGATGTTAGACGCCGTGGTGGTGGTGGTGTCTGTACATACAGGGATTAACACGTGCCCCTGATCAGTCCCTGAGTCAGTGAGTTGTCATATAAGGCCGTGTGTACGCCATTAGCCTCGGTCTGTGTCCTCCCCTTGCATCTTAATACCATGATACAGATGCGAGAACAGCAATAACAAGGATGACAGATCAATCATTTTATTCTCTCCTGCTGTACATCATACCCACGCTGGGGGAGCCGCGTAGGCTCTTGTCCAATTAGAAGCCGTCCTTTGAAGAAGTATGAGTGAGTGCACTCACTCACTCACTCACACACGCACACACACACGCGCACGCACACACGCACGCCCGCACACACACACGCCCGCCCGCACACACACACGCTCCCACAGACGAACATGGGGAGCTTGACCTCAGATAGTCTGCCTTCCCTGATTTCTATAATACAGCCAGACTGCGCATGCGCAAAATGAAGAAACCGGACTAGACAACAGTTCAATCCACGAGCCAATCGGACCAATATGGGTCCATCTCGACCTCAAAATGTCCATTCCCATGCACTTTTTCTACTTCGCATGCGCAGGTAGACTCTATTTCCAACTCATATCCATTCAGTTGGACGCTCCCCCACGAGAGCTTCACACTGATACCGCCCACGACCCATGCGGAACATTATGAGTCCACCTCGACCCCAAAGCGTCCCTTCCCAGCATTTTTTCTATTGTGCATGCGCAGAATAACGTCAGTTTTACCCCACACCCATCAAGTTGGATGCTCCCCCACGAGACCTTCACACTGGCGCCTAACACGACACAATCGGACCACTAGGGGTCCATCTGGACCCTAAAACGTCCACTCCAATCTGCCTGCTCAGTACGCATGCGCACAGTAACTTTTAAACAAATTTCGACGCCTCGCGACCCTTCCAATCGTGTTTTACGTGGCGAGACGAGAAAAACAAGATGCCACAACCCATACCGCAAATGCCCATGAGCCAGTATGGACCTATCCACCCCACCACACCTCCGTGAACTTTAAAAAAAAAATCACCGCTTGGCTGAGACCCCTTCCATCGTGATCAACATCGCGAGGCGAAGAAAATAAAATGCCACACCCCATAGTAAAATCCACAAGAAACAAAAAAATAATAAAAAATGACCACCCCTATACAACATACAGGCATTCCCAGGTGCGCTGGGTAATTGTCCATGTCGTCTTTGGCACGATGCCAGCTGGCACGGTGCCAAACTGTGACGTCATAGCCACATCACGCCACCGGTAGTGACCCGGATGTGACCTTTGACCCGGATGTCACGTGGCAAGAAGTGACATCCGTGACGTCACTCCGCTGGACCATCATATTTGGGACCATCATTTTTCTGGTTTTAGTCTTCCTACTACTTCGGTGTAATAGTACGGGGAGCCGTACATTACTGCACCGTATCGCACAATCTGACAATCCAGTCAGAGGCTGCGGGCTGATCGGATATGATGGAAATACAATCCCAGGTAAGGATTTCTGACAAGGTTCACATGAACTCATTCTGGGACAATTTACGAAAAAGAAAATTCAAAACAGCAGCCAACGACAAGAGAAAGTTTGGCGCTTGGAACATAGACACCACATAAAGAGCATCCTCGCGAGCCAGTGTATCATTCGATAGGTTACGATCGATACACTGGCTTGGTTTGTTACCGATAGCAGTTCTGGATATAAATAGCTGGAACCAATCAGTGAGCGCGCTGAAGCAGCTCACCAGGCCAATCCGCAGCGAGGTTGAAGTTTTGACTGGCTTGAATTTCATCGCCGGCCAGACTATACCTTTGAAGTTAGGCTGAATTTGACATCAGGTGTCAAAGCGAAAACCGCAGGCTTCAGATACCGACATGTTAATCCAAAACAACCGCTGGGGATGAAATGTACGAGATTGTGTAATAGACGCAACGACTTGAGAACTCACCCGATTCACCAAAAAGGTCCAGGTAAACCCTCTGCGAGGATTTAGGGTTTACCTGGACTTGTGCAGATGCATAAAGAGTCAATGTGTAGACTTGGATGGATTACAAGTCCTCTCGTGTAATCGTATGGATTACAAGTCTTCTTGTGATATCACGAGATGGCTTATAAATGGATGAGCCAGTGTTCATTTGATTGCAACATATCTATAGAGGTCACACAGATGGATACTTAACTCACACAGATATGACACATCGACACTCTCCAAAATGTATCCACTTAAAAACAACGACTGCAGATGGAATTTACTTCTTGAATTGGAGCATTAGCTCTAACCAGAAGTGTGTAACATCAGACCTGCCTCCCTGCTAATAATGCATGGCGAGACGTATTTGCGCAGTAAGACTGGGATGTGTCTCGTTTGCTCAGATTCTAACAAAAGTTTTGCATTGCAGGAGATAAGCTGTTGATGGAATTCAAATACTCAACCTTTGAAACCTACATAATTAGTGTCATCTATGATCCCCAGCGTGTCGACGCCACATCTCATAATTCGTGTGTAGAGAGTGTGCTAGAGTCTAGTGGTGTAGGCTGTTTGACGATTTTCACTGCCGTCTAGCTATTCTAATCTTATGTTACACACTTTTAGTTGATTTGCATCTGCTCTAACCTATTGACCTCAAAATAGCTGTCGAGCCGTCCTTGTTGATTGATACAATGTATTACTTACTTGTCAGCAAAAGCATGGGGTTGAACAGAGTGATGTCATTCAAACGACGTGAGTTTTCGACAAATTCGTCATCTGGATTTCTCTGTGAGTCCACCTGAATACCAAATGCAGTGGTCGCGATAGCGTCCATAGTAAATCCACCTGTGAACCTACAAACGACATGTCTGGTTAAAATTGGCCCACTGTGCGGAGAATGCCAAGGCGTTTTTTTCTTTTCGCCCGTTTAAATGACTGAAGGCAAAGAGGTTCGACATGGCAGATATGGGGAGAGATAGATTGATATATTGCTTGGTTGGCTGGATCAGAAAAGTGCATGTGAAACAGATAACCCTGAAGTGAAAATCAGAGTCGTTGAATGAATATGAATTATTGTGCATAACTCATTGGACAGAACCTCGGTCCAAAGTTATCCCACTTCTCCATGGCGAAATAAACTGACTTAGCTGTTTGGTTACCATAGCAGTTTAGTCTTTGCTGAGTTCGAGGAATCGGTATGATAGCAAGTGGATTACGACCATTCACATGTTCCGTGCCTTTAATAAAACGACCTTTGAAAATTGGAAGCTTCAAGGTCCTTTAAGGTAAAAGTTTCTGTTTTCAAGGTATATTATCTCCAATCTCATTGAAGCCAACATTTTACTAAACATGAGCATGTCCTATCCACAAATACATTGTTCATACATTCTCTTGAATAGACTTGGAGAGGATGTATCGCTATGATGGGTTAAATTTCCCATCTGACGACAAAAGAAAACACCGTAAAACTTTCGAGTTACAACTTGACAATTGGATTGATGACAATGAACAGGAGTTCCTATTTTCAAAGGCCTTTTCAAGACTTTAACTCAATTTACAAGGCCTCAAATACATTGTCATTTTGAAGGCTTTTCAGTGTTTTTAAGATACTGTACGAACCCTGCGATCGATCAACGGCGTCAGTTTATATCACCAAGGAGACCCAGAATAAAGGGATCGAGTTTCTGTCTAATTTCTTCAACTTACACGATTGCACTTAGTTTCTCACTTCAGTTCTGTGTAGAATTGTTTTGAATATAACACCCTAATCATTTCACCTCACTGTGGTCCCGCCCACTGACCTTTGTCCGCGAGAAAATTTGTGAATAATGACGTCACTCTATGGAACTGAGTTCAGGTAACAAATATATGTCTGCATCTGATTCAGAACATGTAAATGCGAACATGTGGTTCTATTTACAGTAAAACCTGTGTAAACCGACCAAGCCTGGGTTCATGTTATAATATCGATCCTGACAGGATTCTGTTTGATTAAGGTTCAAGATACCTTAAACTCAAGTATTGAGACCAAACGATAATGTCGGTATTAAAAGGTTGGTCGGTATACCCAGGTGTCGATATTCACAGGTTTCGCTGTATCTTTTATTACTTTTTTATGTTGATCGGCTCTCCGCTGTCTGCTTTTGGCTTCAGGACGTCGACCAGTGTCTTGCTAGCATCACTGATCAATCCAGACATCTGTGCATAAAGAGAGTACAGGGTATTGGAAAACTTTGATTACAATTTGGCTTCGAGTAGTAATTAACAATCATTTATTGTTAATGTTTATCTTTTCGGGTACTGATTCCGTTGGGGTATAATTCCCAATTATACAGTTAATCCAAGCATTTTTCGGATGCAATATAACGCTGCCTTTTAGGGCATTATGGACGTCAAACGAAGAGGGATGAACGTCTTGTAATTCACAATTAAAAATGCGTCCTTAAAATAGAATACCGATCGTATTTTTTATTCAAAAAACCACTAAGGTGATCGAATAATAATAGAAGATCGATCATTTTATCTACTGACGTTATACGGCTGTATAAAAATTCAGACAATGTAACCCAGGTATGTTCTGAAATGTTTTGATAGTTTTCTTCAATGGAGTAGAAATATGTTCATTTATCACATTTCAGATAAAATTGTAGGGTTTTGTTTGGTTATTTAACCTTGTGCACCAACAACCGTAATTCGAAATCTTCGCCACAGTTGACATATTCATTATGGGCGTTTTATGTTTTTTGTATACTAATGTTTTCAATACTTTTCGCGCAACACCTGCAGGCAACATCTATATGCACAAGGAATCAAAGCTATCCGACTGCGGATAAAACGGACGTACGCAGTGGAAATGTATTTACACATCGTTAAGGTTGATTATGCTATTGATAGTGATCGTTGGTGATTATGTCGTCGTTTCACTGTTAATCGAAATATTCGGATCAATTTACGTTAATCACTGAAAACACCAATTATACCCTTCTAAGTTTGCCTCCACTGAATGCTGGAGTCAGCCAGTTCCTGTTGTGTCTCCAGTCATCGTCTGTCAAGAACACCAAGAAATCAGTAACTGGAGGCTTGGCCATTTTCGCGATTCCAAAATCCTGTAAAAGAAAAACTTCAACATTGAGAGAGTTCGGGCTAAATTAGTATTTTCGCATACTGCGCATCGCCTGTGCATACTCCAGTACCGACCACCTAAATTCTTCAAGATCCGAAGAGTACATTTCATCCACGAGCCAAACTCAACCTACGTTACACTGGTTACCTCCCCTGTGTGTCAAGTTAAGGCAGTAGACAAGTTATGGCCGGCATCGTCTGTTCTTAATTCTGTCCATTTGCGTACACTTCGCCATCCATAAGATGGCTTGCGAATCGTGTGTCTCCCCTTATTGCGGAGCGATATTCGATACTTTACCGTATACTGTTCGGCCTTCATCCGGCAGAGAACATACTCGAGAAATCTGATAAATTACAGGCTTTTCATACTACTTCTGAAACATATATTGTCTGAGCTTACAAAAGATACAGATATGAATAACTTCCGTATTACCCAAGAGGTGTTGTGGATCTGTAATTTTTAACAAGTAGGACAGGGCATGACTCGAACATGTTGGGTTACGTTGGGGTTACGTCGCTAGCGTTTAGCTGATTGACTATAACGACATCAAGTGGTGTTGATTTCGGGGAATTCCCTCATATAGTTGCCAAAAGTAGGCTGGAAATGGATACACACGATCCCAGGGTCAGTCTTACGGCGTATAGATGACCCAGATAGTTACAGATCGAATTCTGTTGGATCTACATGTACACTCGTTCTCCGCATTGCGGAATGTATCGGATCCGAATAAACACCCACAGACCGACAATGAACGATCATGACCCAGTGAGTCGGGACCTGAACTGTGATAACCAATCAAACTGCTGGAATTATCGAGTTCGAATTATCAGTCAATTCGGGAAGTCCACGCCTCGTCACAGGCAGCTAGCTGTTCCTCCCTCCGCACTGGGGGACCATATGTGGGGGACAGGCTCACAGTAAGTTAACATTGGGAAATACGAAAAAATCTCTGTAAATATGAAACTAAATTTTCCTGGGCGCTGTTTTTCACGTATTTGGTGACGATATTCATTTCATGAAACACACGAAAGTCTTAGATTTTTTTTTCATCGGACAAAAACAAATATATTCACCAAAACGAACTTTCGGCAATGTTAAGGCATACAAATCTTTCCCCCCAGTCAGTCAGCGGAGGGAGGGAAAGTTAAACAGGTATTCTTTTGTTCTCGCTCTGGGTGGACTTCCTCAATAGAATTTGAATTCGAATTCAGTCCGTATCGGCAGCAAAACGAACGCTGATCGTAACCTGTCTACTGTACGGGTATACAGAGGAGGCCACCACTTTAACCTACGTCATCCTCAGTAAACTACACAGCCAGAAAAATGGTGATAACTATCCCCCCAGATAGGTGATGAGTTGGAGCCAACACCCTTTTTTATGATCACCTTTTAAAAATGATGGCCCTCATCTCTGAAGAGTGATGAACAATGATTGTAAATTTAAGTCATCATTTTTTTAGGATGACGAGGTAAAATCATCATCCTTAAAAAAGTGATGGCCGTCATCATTTAAAGGTGGTGGCTCTAACTCGTCACCTTTTAAAGGTGATGACCAGATCTGATCACCAATAAAGGGTGATCACCTTTTCTCCGGCTGTGTATCCCATTTCTCCTAATATGCAGGTAGGAGTGGTCCGATATATGGGTTAGCCAATCAATAACACATTTCAAAATTCAAATGGATTCGGGGACCAATGAGGCCTCTTGTCTATACATAAATCACAACCTTCCTTTGGTGGGCTAATATAGTTAGTCTGAGCGTAGACATTGAAGATGAGTAGGCCATATTGGTTTGCAACCTATACTATTTACTTACACGTCTGTTGGGGAAGGTGCTGAACTCTTTCACTGTGATATCTTTGAGCAAGTCAAGATCTCCCACAACCAATAGTGGATGTAGTCCCTCGTGAATCCTAGAAGTAAGGAGCATATTTCTCAAGGTTATAAAGAAGGATTTGATTGGCCTGTCATCTTGATGGATACGGCATGGGTTTTCCCTTCAGTATACACGGTTTATAAAAGCATTCATATTATTTCAATCCCTAACGCGGAAAACGTGTTTTCCCCCTTTATACCCGAGCGTTTAAAACAGTCTCTCATAATCACATAAAAATGTTTTAGCCTTTATCCTGCAAAGAGTTTTATAGCTTCTACATCTTGTATCTTGTATCAACTATCAAATATATATCAAATATATCAAACATATATACATGATATACTCACCCATATATTTTTCCATATTTCTTCACCCACTCTGCATTCGCCTCATTGAATCCCTACATATAACCATACAATTATACTTAATCATCTTTAAAACGAAAATTCACTTCTTCTGATCAAAGATTCTGGAAACAACATGGTGTTCTGAATCATTGAATATCGCAAAATGCTGGAAAACGTTCACAGTCAATGCAACATATATTTAATCAGATAAGTGTTTTAGAAAAATGTAGATAGGTCTCGAGGCCATCAGCGGAATTTATGCTTATACAGGCAACAAAATGAATTCCATAACAGTTGTGACATTAACATCGCGCTACTCGTGTGTATATTTGAAACGTTTTATCACGGTTATGTGAAATCAACACGCGTCAAGTGCAGGTGTTCATTTGAGAAATTCTACTTCACATGTATGCCGGGTGAGGAAAGGGACCTCTGCTTTCATACGAGTACATGTCTAATAAAACAAACAAATACATTACAAGATGGACTTTCTTAAGTTTAACTATTTTTCCATCGTGAGATTGATAAACAAAGATACAGAAATAGACCTACAGCTACTTATATTCCACACAGCCTGTCTCAGCTGACAGAGCTCTCCTGATTTGAGAGATCACATAAACTCGTCCACTGATATTGGCACGATGTCAACTGTGACGGGAGCATCGTGCCAATATCAGCGGACCAGTTTTTGCAACAAAGAGGAGAAAGGTTGTCAAAGTTTATTTACCATAGTTTTTCAACCTTTCATTATAATATTTCTTTATAATCAATTTGAGTAGTGCAATATTATACTGTTTTCGTATGTGTGCTCAATGGTTATTTTACGCGCGGTTAGTGTGAGGAAGGTTACATTTCAGGACAAGGGCGAAGCAAAATGTAAATTTTCTAACACTAACCGTGCGTAAAATAACCATTGAGCACGCATATGAAAACAGTAACATCAGCCACCTGGTCAAACAGGAGTGACAGTATAGAATAATTCTGGTGCGAGTCCCTCGTAGAATCTAGTTCCGGTATGATCGTTGTGAAATGGCTCGGCATAATTCAGGAGGAGGAACTTCAAAATAACTATCTTCTCAAACTTAAGTACAATTTCATCTGCTACCAATATATGAACAACATAGTTGATTTCTTTAGACTTGAAAGCCTATTTCTATAACTTCAGTTGGATGCCTACTTGTCGAGTGCTTTGAACATGTTTTCCTCATGCTCCCTTTGTCTTCCCGAATAAGAGTATGTCACCAATGATCAATACGCACGGAGAACACTGAGCAAGTCTTCGGTGAATTTTGGGACATTTCTGAAGCGGCCGGAGGATGTGTTAAAGATGGTTCTCGTGAAAGAGTTGCAGTGGCAGGGGATCTTTTACTTGAATTATTGTTACATATACAAGTTGTTACAAGTGGGTTTCGGAATCAAACTGTCTACACTCTCTACAGATTCGATAATGGAGTTTTCGTATTGTAAGCTGATGGCGAGAAATAAAATCCAACCTCCTGGACGGCTTCCCATTGTTCATCCAATGCTGGACAGTTTTGTCGCATATTTCCCTTTGTGTGATATTAAGGATCCCATATAACTTGTTCCTTGGATGAAAATTCCCACTCGAGAGAAGGAAAACACATCCCATCCAAGCCATCGAGGCGAGGTAGGGTTTTCTTTTCCAAAGCGCAGCGTACATTCTTCTATTCTCAAGTCTGTTACATCAGCCGGGGTAGACCAGTCTAGCTATTGGCCACAGACGGGCATCCTCGCAAGCCAGTGTATCAATCGATAGGTTACGATCAATAAACTGACTGGGTTAGTTACCGATAGCAGTTCTGGATATAAATAACTCGAGTGGTTTCCACTAAACCGAACCAATCAGTAAGCAGCTCATCAGGCCAATCCGCAGTGAAGTTTGAGTTTTGACTGGTTTGAATTTCATCGCCGGCCAGAATACCTTTAAAATCGATATCGAGTGTCAAAGTGAAAACCGCAGGCTTCAGACACCGACGCGCTATTTCAAAACAACCGCTGGGCATGAAATGCACGAGATCGTGTAATAGACGCGACGAATCGAGAACTCATCCGAATCACCAAAAAGTCCAAGTAAAACCTCTGCGAGGATTTAGGGATTACCTGGACTTGTGCATATGTTCACGGGTGGCTTCCTCCACATCAAACTGGCTGTCACCATATGAGTGAAATAAACTTGAGTGTGATATTAAACCAAATCTACTCCCCCCCCCCTTCACAACCTTTCATGGATTTCTTCGTATGTATACAGCACAAGGTACATCTTTTTAATCCTTTACTGTGTATTTTTATATTGCTGTTTGCGATATAGAGATGGACAATATTACCTTTCTCATGAACTCGAGTTGATTCCCGAAGACGGGCCAAGGTCTTGGACCCTTCACCCCCATACTAGGAAAAACGCCGAAATGCCAGGTCATATAACTAGAAAGAAGAAAGCAAAATGCCTAAAATGATACAGTAGCTGGTAATATTACAGGAGACACGAGGTCGACAAAAGAAAATGTCTTAAGAGAGAATGAAAAATCTATCAATCAGTTATCCCAAACGTAGGACCTAATATTAGAGACAGACCTTCTCAAATTACAAAGTTATCTTCAGAGGATTAATTTCATCATAATACGACAAAAGGCTTTGTGACTATTTACGTGGACACTTCGGGGTGGCTCGCCTACGACGCCGGGCGTTGCAGGTTAGGTTCTCTGGGTATTCTTGCATTTACCAGGTTTACCCCATATTGGGGCGTTTACTCCACCAGAGGTCCTGGATGCTGGTCCACTAACATCAGATGGGTTATTTGTTTGAGCTGATCGGTTATCACAGCTCTAGGGGTACTACACTTCATAGTCTCCACATGAACAACTGCAATAAAAGCGCGGCTGAGATACTCGGGATACGTTCGAGAATCCACCGTATTCTCGGGTTTGGATGTGAGCTGCCGAAGCTTTCGACTCCACCTGCGGAACGACAAGCCGTTGGGGGATGACACTTTTCGCTTTCGTCCTTTGGGGCTTACTTGCATACCCCTCCGAGCAGAAGATTATGTGTAAGTTTATAATGGCGTTGTCGTTTGTCTTCAAATTGTGTGCCTCTTATGCATAAAATGCCACAAATTATATCATTTCACATCAAATAGTTATTTCCTATTTTTTACGCAGTTATTTCAGGTCACATTCAATTGTATGAATAAAAAAGATAAATAAAAAAAATAAAAAACAATTGAAAATTCCTGATCGAAAAATGGATCAAAAAGTATTTTAGATTATTACGTCAATCTGACGTCAGCGGTGCGATCATCTTGGATATGTTTGCATTTTCTCAGGTAGAGTATGCCCCAATAAATCCCCAATATGTCTCCACTATAAATCCCAGCAGCACCGATTTGTATTGCCTGTTTATCGGCGGACTTCGTAGTTAAGGTTAAATTACAGCTCTTATGTTGAATGATCGAAAAATAAAACTAGTGTGTACATGAGTATAGTTTATGACGGCTATAGAATGACCGGCATAATACTGAGCGATAGTAAAACTTGTTTAATGATACAGAGGGTAGTGTGCTACTGCGTCTAGAAATAACCCAATGTATAAGTTGATGTAAAAAACAGAAGTATGCTTTAGAAGTAAGGCGGATTAGTCACTTCCAGGATTAGGCACTTCAATTGATGACGTCACCTATACCCTGCTCCTTTCTCATGTGTCTCAGGAATGTCTTTTTTCAAGACGGCCCAATGATGGCATAAAGGCGACGCTCTGGTGAGGAAAAGGTGCCGTAAGGGCGGTGCAATAGCAGACTTCAGGCTGTATTTATTTTGTGATAAATCAGACGAAACATCTGGGGTAAATATGCTAGGACAGAGGGTAATCACATGATCTATTCAGCAATCACATGACCTGGCGATATTTCAATATGGCATTCGTCGGACTATCTGCCGCCGGAGATCTCCGGGAAGTTGCGAATGGTATAGTGGACAAGTTATTGGTTTTTAATTCGCTCCACTGCGTTCCCAGACCCCATATTCAGTATATTTTGCCGTGCTGTTAAAAAAGTGCGTCAGATTTTCTTTTGTAAATTATGCACTTGGTAACAAGTACCCTGATTATCAAATCATAACACTTTTCTAGAGTTTACACGATGAGAGATGGAACTGTTAAACAGGCTACACTAGAAAATAGTCGGGAGTGGAAAATGGAATGGAACGACAGATCCATCTTCACCAACCAAGTCAACTACATCGCAAAGCTCTCTACGTTGCCTTGACATTCTTGGCTGGTGGCAGAGTAATACTGCTCTGCGCCACCTAGTGGAAGTTTTAACGATGAGCGACTTTTTACCTCCAGGAGTCGTTCCCCTTCCATTTCAAGTCGGCCACACACGTAAGGCGATTTGTTTTCGTTCGACCTTGCAGCGCGTCCCAAAATCTGATTCAATTGATCAGAAACACCGAAAGTGGCCGTGAAAATGCTTCTCCTGTTTTTGTCGGCAGAATTTCCCCGCACATTCGACACAGCTCGTTCTTAAAGGGGCTGCCATCTTGGGAAACCAACTACTACGTAACGCGCCTTCTGATTGGATGCAGCAATCCGTCTCTGCATTCCACTCATCAATGAGGATTCACGTTCCAACTTTACTAGAGAAGAATGCCAAGGCGATGTACAGAGCAACGTGATGTAGAGAAGATGCGACAGATCATGGGGTCTCCATATCACTCTACGCTGGGTGCAATGTAAAGTATTATTTTGGGAAACGGCTCAACAATGGAAAGCTGGCGAGGCGGGGAAAGAATAGGATACTTGAACATTCAGAACACAAGGATGAGGATTACTGAGATGTTGGGGGCATGAACTAATGTTGAAGGAAGTGGGTTGAAGAGAAATTCGATGGGTGATACCATCCTCCCCACAGCGCATGCTCCATTTCACAAGCTCATTTGCCATCCCTGCCTCTAATAGCTGAAGTTGACCTTTACTACGTTGCTATGACGTATAGGTGAAAACCCACGTACGCACGGTTCAGTTTGAATCCGGTCGAACAACTCCTCCAGTTTTGCACATGAGCGAACTACTTTTCATATGATCTTTCCAGATAAACAGGGAAAATAATCTCCAGATAATTCTTTTTAACGCTAGGTCAACAGAGGTATTATGCAGACTTGAAAAGTAATCGAAATGTTCGGCAAACATCTATTTTACTATATATAATATGATGTAACTTCCGGCGATGTGCGCGCGGCACAGAATCCAGTCCAAAAATCTGACTGGTGGCTGGGGTATTATTAGACCCCAACGAGGTGGTTGGGGTGATACCGGTCTATTAAATGTTGAGTGGATGAGGAGGAGGACTGTCCATGTAAAAGTTTCTATTAGAATCGATCCAATAAGAGAGAATGAGGGGGCTTGACAGCTGAAAATATTATGTGATACCTCTGTAGTTATGGGAAAAGAAGAGTATATTTGTGTTGAATGTGGAGAAGGTATATTGTTTGATAAGAATCTAGGGATCACACAGCCTGACAGTGTCTATGTGACACTTTTAAGAGGGATCGTTGGGGGAAATGTGTTGCACGACGTGTTCGCACGACCAGTGACCATCGTGGTGCGATGGAGTGCCAAATTACATCTATCCATCCATCCAAATATATTACGGACACCCCTCAAGTACAGCTACAAACACACACACCCGATCCTCTTGTCCCAGGCGCCTGTGTCTATAGGCGGTTCTAGAAATTTTCTGTCGATATTGACTCGGAAGATCACCATTCTAATAAACAGGTGTTATGAAATGAATTATGTTATTCTGATCGCAGCAGTTGGTAATACCGAACACGCTATTTTATCCGCTTAAAGCCAAAGCACCTGCATTGGGAGACCCTCGGTTAACAGTATATATAATCTCGGGAGGAATGTTGCAGAAGGCTCCCGACATTTCAGTAATGAATAAACTGTTGTGATGTATTCATGTGCCTCAAATAAAGCAACTTACCGATAATATAAGTAGAGTAGTAGTATGAGAATGAGCGCCCATACCGGAATATTCACCAGTCCTAGAATCTCCATGTTGATGTGTCCACATGTACACAACACAAAAGCTCCACTCTTCACGGTCGGCCTGCTTAAAAAACTTTAGCCTATATGATTACTCATAAAGGGTAAGGGTCTACGTGTAACCAGGTCAAGTTGTATTTGTCAACAGTAAATATAGCCAGGTTCACGACAGTATAATTCAGCTTGTCGAAAGATTCGAGAAATTGGGCGAACAGACGTATCACCTGGGTAGAGGGGGGCTGGGTCGTTAAGAAGAGAATGGCATTAATCATGTGCCTTCGGAGAGTCATTGTAAATTACAGGTCACCGAAGGGGAAACACGTTTGACGTAAATACAGTACTGCATTTCGTCATGCTATATGTTGAAACTTACTACTCCTGAGGCGTCGAAATGTTAAAGGATTATTTCAACACTTTAGTTTCAATTTAAGAGTGTATGATGGCTGTGTTCCCATATAAATATTTCATTATGTCCAGTAGATTTACATGTATTGTGTCCCGTGGACATGCTAGGCCTAATTTATGAAGAGGCTATGTACTGTGGGCAACACTGACAAGAACTAACCGTTCTTGTTCGATCTATTTTGAAAAGTTTTGCATTTGCTTTTATGATCTGCAACACCGAAAAACGACCACTGTCAAAGAGCTAGCTTATTTTTTGTTGATGTGTAATTTCACGAAGTTAAGGGGGTGATATATCAAAGCGGTGTCCTATTCACATTCAGCAAGGTTTGTGGAATATTTAGGTATATGATACTGTGCACCAACTGTATTGCCTGTTTAGTAATCAGATCATCAGTGATTCTATGAAAAAAAGGTAGCTGAACATATATCACCCCCTTAATTGGTAATATGCAAACTGTTCCTTGTATGAAATACGTGTGGTGATTGAGTTAGGTGAAGGGTTGGCTTTTTTTAGATACTTTTCAAATTTCCTATGCTTTAACATGGTGCTAAATAGCATACTTGGCAATATTGTGCAGATAGTTTTGCTAAACTCGGCAGTAGGCAGAAAAGTGGGTTACTTTAATAGCATCTATATTCAATATTTAGCACTTTTATAATCTAGTCCAATGATAATATATTCGCAATAAAATATCTGTAACAGCGTGTCGGAGAAAGGACAATATATTCAATATTTAGATAGCATTCATTATGTGAACAGCTCGTACTTCATCGTAATCAGTGATGAACACAGGCCCGCAAAACAAGAGTTTTGGGGGGTGTGGACGGTGGTATTACGGTGACGTGTCGAAATATAGGGTCTCTATATATAACCCCATGCTTTATATAAATCATGATGTTGATTTATATAAAGCATGGGGTTATATATAGAGACCCCATAATTCGACACGTCACCGCAATATCACCATCCACACCCCCCAAAACTCTTGTTTTGCGGGCCTGTGGTGATGAACAACGCCAAAGAATATTGCAAATGTGTGACTTTACATTCAGTGTTTTTGGGGGGGTTTTTTCGTGAGCAAAAACAACATAGGACTAAATGTGGTGATCACACCGACGGCCGACAACCATCATCTCAGACGAAAATGGCAATCAGCGATTTTCAATGAAATTTCCCACACGTTGCTACGCTTTGGATGAACCGGGCTCCCACCATACCCCCACTGTATATGCATCATGTATTTCCTTTCTTGTTATCTTTTATTTCATAGCACTGTTCAAGCTATCGACAGACAAAGCAGCTACACTGGTACAATGAAAATATTTAAAAAACAAATGTTATGGAATATTCCATAACATAGCAAGGAATATTCCATATCATACTAAGGAATACTCTATATCATGCTATGGAATGAATTCAAAAAATATTCGGATGATAATACAGTCAGGAAATATTCCATAACATGTTAAGGATTATCTTTTTCAGTGATAGAACTAGAACTAGATCTACATGCTCGGTGTTTAGTTGAAAGTAATGATTAGTTTGCGAGCGGGGGTAGGAAAGTTTGAGTGAGTGGGTGAGTGAAAATGGTTTAACGTAGCTTTCAACACTATTTCAGTCATAGTACGACGTTGGTTCCTATTCCTTGTCACACCGGGGATCCCCACGGGTGCCCCAGTTTAGTCGCCTCTTACGACAAGCTCTCTGGAGAGCTTACCATGACCTGGAGTGTGCACGACAACCCAGGACAATCTCTGGGAGTCTCACGGGGGTAGGAAAGTTTGATTTCTTACAATATTACTTTGGTGATACCATCCGAAAGACTGATCACTTCGGAGTATAATATAAGACCTGGTGTCGTGCCATAGGTACACTTAGGAGCAAATAATTACACATTTTTTTTTTTTTTTTTTGTGTGTGGAACAATTGCAAATTCATGCTTTTCTTGAAAATGAAATACTGAAATATCAGCCTTAAGAAATTGCGCTAAACTCCCCGACTCATTTTGGTATTTTTGAGACGATTCCAGGAAGGATGTTCCAGTATAATAACAAAAATAATATATTTCAAATCAAATTTCTGGTCCAAGGGAAATGCTTCCTTCAAATGCCTCAAAACATCAAACTAACCCAGGGAGCACATTTAGATCAATCAAAACTCTACTTGTAAGCAAAGTGACCATTGCAATTTTTAAGGCTATTGTTTCAGTATGTGGACTGCAAGAAAAGTATGATTTTGCAAAAAAAAAACACCTTTATTTCCATCACACAAATAAGTTTTCTAATATAAACGCCAAATATTATTTTCAATACAAATAACAGAGGAAATTCAATTGTTTGTGAACGTTTTGGTCGTTATTCTAAATAGTTTTCGAACGGATGAGTGCATGGTGCATCAATCTTGGCAGCCGAAAAGGTGGTCCTTTTGGGATAATTTTGAGCCGAGTTAAATCGTAATTGATGCGTTGTGATTAAATCCAAAATGTGGACTATCGGGTTCATATTAATGAACATATATGAAAGAAAGCAACTCTTCTTCAACTCAGCAAACAAGCTGGAGGCTAGATCATTAAATCAAATGAATTTATAAAAGAATAAAAACAAAAAGGTAATATTTTATATGAACTCCATGGTCACCAGTACGAATGCGCAATGGAGACTTCCTGTTTGTCACAATTCCAGTTGCGCATGAGTAAGAGCCTCAATTTCTCCTTCCGGGTACGCACGTTCGGGGCATGTGATTTCCGGTATCAAGTAGGAACATGTTGGCACAAGTCTGATCGGGTCATATCAAAAACTGGCCTCCGACACTGTCTCCAGCAAGTGGAGAACCCACACGCCCATCATCCAGCTGGTAAGTTAAATAGCATATAATGGGTCTGTAGGATTGTGGCAGCCTCCTGCTCTATGGAGCGGCTCAGGGCAGTTGTGTGACTTTGGCCGATGCAGTCATCATGAGCATGCGCAGACAAATCCGAGTCCCACTATGGGTCCACCAAGTAGATTAGAGGAGCTGAATTCGTATTGTCTGGTGCTATAGCCAGTGAAGGCCTGCCTACGAGACAATGTCTTTGAAGAGTGTGAGCTTTGTCACAGTCATTCTTCACGATATCGAGCAAGCATTTTATTTTGAACCGGAGTAGATTTATTGGATTTTCTGGTGGGTGCCACCAAGGAAAAATCAAATATCGCTGACTTTTTTTTACCTATTTATTGTCTATTCATGCTGTTTAACAATTCAAAATTTTTTGGAGACGAAATTATCTTCAGAATATTTACTATTTCGAGTCGTTCAAATGGCTACCTGTTCGTGGACTTGTCCCATACCCCCCCGAATATGCCGACTGGTGTGCTACCCGTAGAGGGGTCACAACTTACACAAAGTGAGAGTCAGCAATCCTCGTACCATCAACCGAGTTCACATCTGGCAGCTCCCCTAGAGCAGGCCTCTATCCCGCTGCCAACTTCACCAATACGGACCGTATTCATACAACCCACTACTGAATACAATTATCATCAAACCGCGACGGTACACACATTGTTTCTCTCGTTTGAAGCCTGAAATAGAAAGAATAGGCATGGTTGATTTAATGTGTTCATGAAATCAATTGGTTTGTTTAACAATTTTGTTTATATTTACCTCGCCTGGTAGCATTTGCTAGATAATGTGCAAACTGCGACGAGAATATTACTGAGGAAACTTGTGAAACAGGGCTATAATACCAAACGCCTCTATTGTAATGCAGCCGATATGTGAAACCATTGTGCATTTGATGGTAAAAGGATGAAACTTGCTACACGGCTAGGTCATGGAAGTACAAATATTTTTGGATATTTGGCCATCGCAGATTTGCACAATGTAGGTCATTTTTACAGAATGATCACCATCAGTTTGCACACACATTGGACGATATCGACTGAACAAACATAAATAATGAGATTTTTCCGAATTGAAAGAATATCATATGAGCATCATTTTAAGCTAATCTGCGTAAATTTTTAGTGCCAAGAATCATCGGTAAATTCAAAATGGCGGCTATATGAGGTGCTAAAAAATCTGCGTTTTGATGGTTTTAATCCAAGTTAATACATTTTTCAGCTGGAAATGTATGAAAATAATTTATGTTGCTGGAAATAATCAGTTTGGATCATATTTATCAGTTGTTTTGAGAGAATAAGCCATCAGGTCAGAAAATGAAAGGACCTTTTACGATAAGATGGACAAACGGCCCCGGCGAGCAGTCCATTCGCAGCATGTCACGTGACTCTAGTGGAATTGAATGGATTCGGGTTGATCGCCGAGCGCGAGGTTTACAAGGCCAAGCATTTTTTACTCGTGGTTTTACACCCTTTTCCCTGTTATTAAAGTGATGCTGTTATATGATCTCTTCGAGCCTTCCCTGTTACGTTAATGCCGTTAACTGCATAAATGAAAAGTTGAATATGGAAATGAAATGAATAGATTTTACTCGTCGCTCACTCACTCGTCTTTTTTTCCATTATGATAGTCAACAGATAATATTCTCATTTGGCCTGGATACCGTCTGCTTGCCTGGCAAGCAAGAACACAATGACAAGACCATTGTTGATATCGCCTACATCCCAAACGGTAGTAAATATTCTTCATCATGGACATATATATAGATATTTATCTACGAATACAACGCACAAAGCTAGTTCCCGGAGACCACTTCCGATACGACTAAGTACTAAGTTGATCAAATCAGTTCAGATATTGTTGTGTGCAATTCTCTAATCACGCGGGCAAAGCTAGCACGGGAAGAGAAATCTTCGCAACATTTTCTGAATATTATATCTTGAGATATAGACCACTTCCACTCATTCTTTCTACTAATAAATTTTTCTCATATATATTGTAATCATGGTGAAAATAGAAAAATGCATAAATCTATTGAAAGATTTTGGACGAATATTTTGGGATTCGAACCAGCAGATCATCCATCAAAACGATAACTTTTCTCGCGACTCTATCCATTCGGCCAGCTCATACTCGTACATATAACGTTGCTCCAATTATCGTATTTGAAATTGAACACCAAATGACCAAAAACAATATTTCATAAAGTTTCATTTTTTTATATGAAGATAAACGATAACCAAAACGGATTTTAGTGAACAACTAGGGATCCAAAAGAGGATTGTTATGTGTGAATATTTTTGTGGTTATAGCTTATCTTCATATATTTACAGATAGCCAAACCGTGCTTTTTCAACCCAAAACTGTCAATTTCACACAAACCCACCACTTTGGAGATAGCTTGTTGAAAAACCATGGCACTCATGCTCCCAATATTTCAAAGAGAGTTAAAAAAAATGTCATAGTTTATGCTAATCGAGACGAACATTTCATATTTTAAGTTTCATTTTTCATCTATAATCGTACCTCACCTGGGGCCGTCTGTCCACCTTAACGTACGAGGTCCTTTGAAGCTGGTCACCAGTCATGTGTACGTGTCCGTGTTTGTATGTCTGATATATTAGGAAAAAAATATGATTTAGATGATACTTAGACGATTAAAGCAAGAAACATGGCATATAACTATTGGCTGTGTCACTGTTTCTGAATATAGCCTAAAGCCATCGCATGTTTGTAATAAGTAGTTCATGGCAGCCATTTTACAATATGGCCGCCATCGGTTGCTATACTCACAAATTTGCGTGTTTGGGGATTTTCATCCGATTTGTTTGTATTTTTTGTTTGAAAGTGGTTGAAGCTAGTTTATTTTGTAGGAAGTAGCCATTTTGTATCATATTGAATAGTTGAGAGAGAAAGCCCATCAAAAATCACCCACGGCATCAAAGCACCCATGATGCATCAATATTACAGTCTAGTTCTGATATATCTGCTGGACTGTATCATCAAAAGCCATAAAAGTACCAATTTGCGTAACTGCTCTCACAGCACTTCAGATATACCATTCATATTAATGCTTCAGAAGGTTCACAATCTTGCATATCTACTCATTTCATTGCAAATGAATTATCATTACTTTGTCCAATTACCACCGAACAGGCCAATTTTTGCAAATTTCACGGTCGATGGTTTGATAAAACAGAATGTTAATTCTATGTGGAATGACGGAGGAGGAAGAGGAGGAGGAGGGAAGTACATTTGCTTTCATTGAACATTGCTTCACAGCTATGAAATGAAAAAGTTCTGAAAGCTGGATTTATATCATTATATCTCATTTATAAAACAGAACAAAGCAGGGCACCATTAAAACATGGCATTGGTTACCTTGAAACCAATCTGATTAAAACCAGATCTTAAAAAAACCGCTCCCCCTCTGACTTGTCAGATGAGGAGCGTTATTTTTAGGTCTGGCTTTAATCAGATTGCCTTGAAACCTGTGTATTTAGTTTGTCAAAAATTTGGCACAGAAAACATCCATGCAGGAGTGGTGTGTGGGTAATGAAACAGGTCACTTTGCTCTGGAGGACTCTGCGTCGAATAACATGCATCGCCAAATGGTCGGACCTCTGGAATCAGATACCGGTACCGATAAACCCCAATCCACCAGGAATACACAAACGATATGCATGGAGGCGTTATCAAGTGATTAAATGTAGAGAACAATGAATTTTGCCAAGCAGGTTACCTATGAGGGTGATACATCAAATTTGCCAAGCTAGATAGGGTTATACAAGACTTGACATGCGCAGTGAAACGTGGGAGTGAACCGAAGTTATGTAGTGATAGTACACTAGGCGGCCTGATAAATCGACAAAGACAAATTATCAGGCTTCCATGAACGTACTTATGTGTCCATGGGACGCCGTTTCTCAAATGCAGTAGACAATGTCTTGGCCAACTAGGTCAAATCCGTCATTTAAGACAACTTTAATAACACTTCAACTGCCCATGGAAACTTCGCTCAAGTTCGCGACACGAATGTATGTAATTTGCTGTGGGAGTATCAATGCCAAGTTTGGTTTTCAGAGAAGGGAGAAAAGAAGAACCTGGAAAACTTGTTATTATATACGTGGAGGTGAGTTTTAGCGAGGGACAGATTGTCATATTTGTTGTTGAGGGAAGCCCTTTAGTCCTATAAATAATGAGCCAATGGGAAAGCTCGTTTTAATTCAAAATGGCGCGGGTGGAACGACTAATCGCTGGAGGAGTGAAGGCAGACTGTCACTATCTGTTAATACCTGAATTAACTGATAGTCATACAGTCTATTACCTGATTTTAGTCGAGCTCGCTACCAGTGTGCTCCAACAAAACGTTAATTTAAAGTAGACCCTACTACATCATTCTTCCCCAAAACAGAGTTTTGGGAGATTTGATAGACTGCAAACTTTATTCTGGATGCTACCAGCGACCCAGTGGAAGAGTTACCGCATTTATCTCATTTTAAATCTTGCCACCGTCAAACTTTCCAGACACTCAACCAACGCGGTTTTTTTTTCGGTCCGACAATGTCTAGAAGAAATGACCATGCAGTCTCAGATTGCGAGTCCGACACCGTCGTAAATGAGGAGCAATTGCTCAAAACTGATGATATCCCGGGCCATATCAGAGAAAAACAGCAGAAAGACTCTCGGGCTGATAAGCCGAAGCCTGCATGGGACGCAGTTTTTCAAATGCAGTAGACAATGTCTAGAATGGCGGAAGCCATAAACACGATGGCCATTGCTTGGAAAAGTACCGCCGCTGCCCAAGGTCAGTCAAACACTGTTTGTAAGAAGCGTAAATCGCGTGATGACAAATTATGAAAATGAATCTGAGGCAAAACATATTTATAATCCCCAAGAAATTGTAGTTTAAGGGCCGCTTCCCATTCGGATTTCGCGGCCCATCAACTCAATGTTTTATTTTAATTTCGTGGTACATTTCTTTGTTTTTTGAATATCTTTTATTGGTAGCTATATTTGGGTATACACCTGGACATTATATTGTCATAACCGGTTTCGCTCATTTAGAGCTTATCAAATGACAAAATTTACAAGCTATCAAATACAATCTATAAGTGTAGTATTTTACAATTGTCGTTGCATAGTTACAGAAAGGGGTCAGCATAAAAAAACAAAGCATTTATCAAGTGAGGCATTTGCCCATGTCGGTATGTGAGTTTCTAAGTACCTAAAGCCATGCGCACACAGAAAAAAAAATCCTTAAAATTTAAGGAATATTCCCCGACTATTACACCAGTGGAATATTCCTCAACATAGCTAAGGAATATTCCTTATCATGTTAAGGAATTTCCTTATCATGCTACGGAATATTCCTTATTGAATTTTATGGAATATTCCCCGATTATTTCCCCAGCGAAATTTGAAGGATTTTTGTTCAGTGCGCTTGATACATTTATTGTCAGAGCGAGTCTCTTGATCTGCGTGAATGAGAGAGCTTCAATGCTCTTAGCAAGAATTTATCTGTGAGCCCCGCCTGATGACCCTCAACTCTTTGCGATTTGCTCGGTCGATATTATTCAAAGGACTGTACTGTGTTCAGCAGTACACTCGCCAACGGTGTGTCTCAATATCAACGGTGTGTATTAAGAGCGAGGCCCACATTATGGAGATTTTGGGACTAGTGACTGTTCCAACATGGGCGCTTATTGCGACTATTTTACTCTTCTTATATTACCGGTAAGTGGTTTGATTCACAAGGGACACGGTACAAATATCTGGAGGGATGTATTTAATGTTTAGCCCCTGCATTCGCCAAATTTCCACACCACACCACCCTCTCTCTCTCCAATCCATCAATGAACTTGCCCGAGCCCATGTGCATGGTTTGAATGGTTAACCCGGGTGCTCTAAAATATGAGAATAAACGAGGATTCAAATCAACCAGCAGCCCTCATAATTTATCTAATCGGTTACGAAGAGGTTCCAGAGGATGGGTTTCTGTGGAACATACAACGTGATATAGATTATTGCGCTTTGTTCTGGAAAATGAACGACTCAGAATATGTGAATATACTAATAATATTCGGTCAACTCGAAATTAGAGGAGACGGGTAAGAACACCGGCGGGATCGTGTACTTTCAAGTCTATATAATCACAATGAACAAACCGACTATGACTTAATCCCAGGTCAATTAAAAAAATAGTGCTTGGTTAATCACATTACTAAAAGAGAAACTTGGATAAATTCAAGCTTGAATACATTATCTGTCCTTCGAGGGAATGGGTGGTGGGGGGTGGAGGGAGGGGTAGAGCATAACTCAAAGGTTGGTTGGTTGGTTATTTGGAGTTTAACGTCGCACCTAACCTTATCGGTCACACGGCGACGATGACCCAAACAATCATACCCTAGCAAAACCCTAAACCTAACAAAAACCTAATCAATCAATCTTTTTTTATTCGCTTCGGCAAAACTTGCCGCTTGCGTCAAAACATACTGAAACTTGGTACAACGGTGGTCGGAGTGGTTAATTACACACAGAGAATTCGATACTAAATACTTGCGAGGAAGGAGTTACATGTAGCTCGCCGTTTCATAGACATATATACATATTTCCCCAAATTACACAGAGTTTTGTTATTTATAGACGACATCAACTCAGTAAATTTAAACACATTTGGTTTTTTCTAATAATAAGGTTTGATTAAAGTGTTGCGAAGATCTTTGTATCCAGGACAAATAATCACGAAAAGGTATTCGTCTTCAACATCGCTCCTATCACACATTTCACATATCCTGTTCATACTCGCTACCTGGTTATCACTATATCGACCAGTTTCTATTTTTAGCTGATGAGCCGATGTTCTCAAACGACATAGGGCCATTCGATGTTTAATATTTGGTAAAATACACAGATATTTTTCGGATTCTAAGTTTTGTTTATACCATCTATAGTAAAATGTTTTAGGAGATCTGTCAATACATTCCAGTCATTCAGTTATATAACAATCTTTAATCCGTCCTGAAAAAGTTTTCAAAAATACCGATACATTCACAGAATCTGGATATAACCACACCTCATTAAAACCAAATTTCCCTAAAGTGTATTTTACTAGCGTTACCCAATTTTCAGCCCTATCGGATTGATAATAGAGTTCGTTGTATACAGTTTGAATTATTACATTTTCTGTATTTCTAACTTTAAACCAATATTTTAAAATTCTCTTTAATCGATTATATCTTAATGGCATTCTTCCCAGTTCTCCATATACAACTGCGCTAGAGGTTGACGATTTTATCCCAAGCAGATTTTTACAACACTTATGATGAATACGTTCTATCGCTTCAGTCTTGTGAAAACCCCACACTTCACAAGCGTATTCTAAAATTGACTTCACACAGCTGTCAAATAGAAATATTACGTCATTTGGCATCAAGCTACTTGCTTTCACTTTAGACATCATCGCTCCCAATGCCCTCGAACCCTTTTCAGCAAGATTTTTCTGTGTTTTGGAAAATCTCCCATAACTTGTATTTACCAACCCAAGATAATTGAATTCGTCAACTAATTCAATATCGTGTCCATTATATGTTAATTTCACAGATTTAGATAGAAACCCACCTTTCCGAAATATCATAGCTTTTGTTTTTGGAATGTTTACGTTTAAGCCCCACATTTTACAATATGCCTTTAGGCCGTCTAATTGTTTTTGCAACCCCTCCAAAGTGTCCGACATTAACACAAGGTCGTCTGCATATAAGAGCAAAAATAGAGTTACGTCCCCTAGACTGATACCAGTGTCACAAGAACTCAATCTCATTTCCAAATCCTCAATGAATAAACAAAATAAAATTGGCGACAGGACTTCTCCTTGCCTCAGCCCAATATTACAAACAAAAGAATCCGTAAGTGTACCCAAGTGAGAAACTTGTGATTTAACAGTGCTATACATGGATTTTAAAATGTTTAGTACTTTGCCGCGTACTCCATATCTGAAAAGTTTGAACCATAGTCCCTCTCTATAAACACTGTCAAAAGCCTGTTTAAAGTCAACGAATACACAGAATAGTCGTTTTCCTCTGGATAAGAAACTGTTGATCAGACCATGCAAAGCAAAAATGGCGTCAACAGTACCACTATCTTTTTTGAAACCAAATTGTGCGTCTGAAATTTTGTCGTAATTAACTGACCATTGTTTTAGACGATTATTAAGTATCCCTGTGAAAACCTTAGAGACCATACTCATTAGGGTGATACCTCTATAATTAGATGGGTCAACAGCATCCCCTTTTTTAAAAATAGGCAAAATAACTCCTTCACACCAAGATTTGGGAAAATAACCATTGTCTAGAACAGCATTAAATAGCTTACAAAGTATCGGTGTGAGGATATCTTTTCCCACTATTAAATATTCGTTCAATAAACCAAAACTACAAAAACTCAAAGGTAGTGTGGTAAATTTCATATATGCAATGTTATAGGGCCTTATCTTGATAGGGAGGTAACAATGGACATGCTTCGTTGAACAAATTGGTGATGGCTGATATATTACGAACTTTAGCTTAGGTAAACATAGCGACATCTGAAATGTTTTCGGATTGCCGAATATTATTAACCATTTTACTTATGGCAGTTGTACAAGGTTTATAATATTCCCTCAAAAAGAAACATAGGCGGGCTGAGAGTGAAACGACCCACAGACTGTCACCCCGGATTTGGCACCACAGCAGATGTTTAGTTCTCTAAAGACAAATTCTTGACAATTCCGTTGTAGGTACATGACACGGCATTTCAGAGTATTCACAACCATGGGCGTGAAGGGCCCTACACCCTGGCCCGTCTTCGGGAATCAACTTGATTTTCTCCGTAAGGTAAAAATTATTGACAAATTACATTCCTTCGTTCTTCCAGTTCTATTTATTAGATTATTCGCCAGCCCAGAGATCTGAGGTAAAATTAGGGTATACGGAAGTTTGTTTCGAGCGTTGAAGAAAAACGTCGGCAAGTTTAAGAGAATTATCGGTGTAATAACTTCCACGAGTAAATTTTCCCATTCTAGTGGGAACACTTCTAATTTTATCTTTTACTCACAGATTTCTGAATAATCCCCTCTCTATTCCTACCAACTATTCAAATTATTGTACAAATCTTTCTGAAGTCCATTATTATCCCATTCGACAAGCCAATCTCAATCTGTATAGGGCGAGAATGCACTCAGATATATTTTTATTGCACGAAGTCGAAAGCATTGCGAATCTGGAACGCCTTACCTATTGACCTAAAATCCTGTGTGTGACAGTCACTCTTTGAGTTTTGACTGAAATTGCACCTCGTTTATTTACCGAGATTTGTGAATTTACTAACACTGAAGGGTGTACTTTCTAATTATATGCATATTATAAATGTTGAACCTCACTGAACTCGGACCATCACAACAAGGGACACGAGACAAACCTGTTTCATGCAAAAAACAAAAAAAGAGTATTTTATTTATCTACCTGCACCTACTCTGAGCTCCCATTTTATATTACTTATATATAACTATAACCTACTACACAGGGCTCCGTGGTATTTTCTCCGTGCATTGTATATTTATATAATGATATATTTGTTAACGCACCCATCGTATCACGCTAATCTGGTATTATTATCATTTTTAATTATCTGGGATTTAACAAGCACTCGGGGGTTTTATTCCTGCCATATCTCTGTATATAGCTATACCCTATTTGTAGATATATTTTTTACTTCGTATATGATGAATGAATGAATGAATCAATCAAATCAATAATATAACTCTATCCATAAAGTCTATTAACTCCCCCTGAATCGCCGCCGTTTTATAAGATCAGAGGCTTCAAAATGCGCTTTTGGTAAGTAATGACCTCGGTTTCACTTTTAACAAATGTTCTAGAATAATTGAATGGTTAATCACTTAAACTTATTGCCGGGGCCTTTGGTTCATACCGATAGTTCCCTGCACCACTGGTCCCTAGTGGTACAAGGAAGATGAACCATCTCTGAATATTCGCTTCGACGGGTCTGTTCATGATAACGTATCTGTCTGTAATCATCTTCGCTTTAAAATTCGTGATATCAATTCTGTTCCAGCTCATAAGCTATTGTAACTTTCTGCAGTTAAGGTACGGTCACAGTGGAGACACTTGGATACACGTGTCTTCTGTTATTATAGCCAGTGTTTGATGTTTATCTTCAGGGTTTCGTTGAAGCCAATGCAGAATGGTTCAAGACATACGGAAAAGTCTTTGGGTGAGTGTTTGCATTTACGTTCACGTTCAGTAGCATATAACATTCATTTCCATGCGCGTATATGGAGATATAATGTGCTGATTTTTTTTACTTTTCGAACAAAAGGCTGACTTTCTATTAATATATTAATATTAATATCATTTGTCAAAATGGGATAAAAAGAAACAAAAGATCGATATCTATCACAGTACTACCATTTTTTAAGTATTACTAGCAGCTCCAAATTGGAACAAGCCTGCCCAAAAAGTGGGCCTGTCAGATTTAACGGTTAAACGGCATTAGTATGGAAAGATGAAATATCTTTATCATTTGTGGTTTACCTCGGAGTGTATCCATGACAACTTGGAGAGGTCACATCCGGTTCCGGTGCGAAGTTACTTCCGGTGTCGTTACTGGCGGGTGGATGCAAAAATAGGATTCCGGAAGAACCAAAACTGCTACACCCAATAAAGTGGGCCCACATAAATCCAGTCGTATTCAGTTCCAGCCAAAAGACAACATAATAAATGCCTTGGAGATGCACCCCAATAATATTTTTTCTCTCCACTCCAAACCTCTCCTGAACATAGTCAAATGTATCTGTTATACTGCTACTGTTAAAAAAAGCATGGTATATGAATTCCACGTGTTCTGTTTCATATGTGACAAGACGTATATAAATTCCACTTCATATAGTAAATTGAACAACTATTGCCAGTGGGAAATAAGTCTGATGAGCTTTAAGATTGTAAACAGGCGCATCCCGTCAGTGATACGGGATGAATACACAAATGATTCAAAATATCTACAAATAGTATGATGACCCCCTGTTATTATTTGAGAGTTTATCCCGTCTTAGCCTGAAAAGTGATTACTAGAAGTTTAACCCTACCTGGCTTGGGCTTTTCGGGACCTGCCCCCCCCCCCCCTAAATATTTTCCTACTCCTTGAGCTTGGGGGCCTGGAACTTACTATGCTACATCCTTGGGTCAAGCTCTACCACCACGTCTTCTTCAAAACGGACATTGTTTGTTCGATTCTTCGATTTTTTTATTTATGTGTTTTCTTCGCTGAAAGTAGATGATGAATTAGTAAATCATAGTCTGATCTGAAATAAAATAGATTTTGCTCAATTTTCCTGGAAGAAAAGCAGAAATTTTGAAGAAAAATGACGAGAACATACCCTCACATGGCCGCCATCTTGAATTTACCCAGGACCCTCTACTCGAGGGGGTATGCAAATAGTCTGAAAATGACCCCAATATATATCATAAACTAAAAAGTCAGCTTTCATTTTTTTGTCGTTCCGGAGATAGGACAGAAAAATTCGGTAGGGGGGGGGGGTGGGGGACGCGTCATAATGGCCCCCAGACCAGGTAGGGTTTAAGCACATTTGCACTGATAGAAATGAGCGTGATCTATTCCCTGAATGAAATAACGGCTCTCGATTGCTCTTTCTGCAAAGGAGTAATTAAGTTTACATGTATTGAAACTCCTTTAGATTTTACGTTTGTTTCTTCTGTTTCTTCCATATACATCCATATGAAACTAAAATTTGTCGAATCAATTTTTTTTGCACATTGCTGTTTCCATGTTCCAGCAATGATCCAAATCTCCGCATTATTGTCACTTTGCTTAATGAGTAAGACCTTCTATTTATTACTATTGACATGTCGATACTAAATGAAGGCCGGATTCGATATTTGCTAATTCTCCATCGTCCATACGAATTCATTGCTAACATTGTTCTCTCTAAAAAAACGTATGTAAAAAGTTCACTCGAGTAGAAGTGGAAATTTATCACGCTCAAATTGAGTGAAGTTCACTCAAATTTCACCCAAGTTTGAGTAGATAACTCCCTCAAGTTGAATGGAAGTCACTCTATATAGTGCTGGAGTGGGATGAATTTCCACTCTTATTTGAGTTTTTTAGAGAGTTGAGTTACCGATAGGTAAGAGATATGAAAGGGGGGAAACAAAATTCCCGAACTTTGCCAAATGTGAGATACTCAAATTATAAATCATGTTTATATTTCTACAGGTTTGGTTTTCATGTAGTATCAGTCGCCAAATCGGCGAGTTATGGAAAATGCCTGGATAGTGCGATTTCAGCATGCCAAAATTTTGTCATTACATTATAGGATCCACGAAGGAACCCAGCCACTGCTTATGGTTGGGGATTTGGACATGCTCAGAGATATCACAGTTAAGGAATTCAACAACTTCCCGAATAGACGGGTAAGAAGACAACGGTAAACCATCATACGAACGCATGGTACAATCATATGAAGATTCTTAGCCATGCGGCAACAGGTGTTTTCTGGATATATTAAGGTGTGTCCGGAAGATCACAGCTGATTGGCTTCGTGGGATCCGCGATCGGCTCAATCACATTCATTTAGGGGCCACGTCCAACCGATCGAGACGGTTTCTTGATTAACGAGTAAAACCGATAAATATCCCGTCTCGAAGTGTCCCGGTTTATCTCTATCGATTGTTGCCCCGGTTTGCTCTCGATGCACAAGACCATCTCGATCACCCTCGAAATAATTGGCTTGCTTTAAAAATGTAATCGAGATGCCTTCAAATGAACGTTTGAACCTATCAGAATGCCTAAGCTGGTAATTATATTTTTCTGTGGCGAGATAATCTCGGCGATTACATATGCATTAAACATGAATCATATAATATTATTTTGTTATTTCGTCTAGAGATCTTTAGTCGCATATACTTGCTCTGACAGCGAAATTATGTCTATAGAGCTTTATTGAAGTCAATATTCGATTGTCCGTATTTCCGCTAACCTCTTCCACGCAAGCTTATATCAGACAAAATCTGTGTTGATATAATCTCCTTATTTGAACTGTATCACAAGATAGTAATTCTCTGCATTGAATAATACGAAATTATAAAACAAATTATATACAGAGGGTAATACACCGGTCAAACATTCAACATAATCTTCATTTTTCGGTTGGAACAGCCCATGTTTGGCTCAAAATAGTTTTACAGAAAAAATAATCAAGGCATGCTTCCATATCACTAATATTCAGGTTCTATCCATTTGCTGTTTCATTTCTTCCGCGTCCGAGAGTAGTCAGATATAAAATCTATTATCGATGTGAGATAATGAAATTCAGTTATATATTCATAATTTATATAGATAAATGAAACTACTTCTGTCAATTGGATTCAGGAAACATCAGGACATGAATATATCAGATAAACCTTGAATAACATTGAAAAAACCTCTTCAAAACAATCCGTTGTCGGGATTCTATTTTGGGCCAAAATATGCGTATATAACGTGGGCCCCGAAAATATGGTACCCACACAACACCAGTCGCGTAAGAAACAAGAAACGGTCAAATTAACGGCAACAAACCACCGACAAAAACAAACCGGGACCCCCTTCGAGATTACCGTTTATTCAGTAACCATCTGGAAAACCGGGACGTCTCGATCGGAAGAGAACCGGAAGCAAACCGGAGACGTCGCCAGGGGTCCGGGTTCTGCCCTCCGGGTTTCATCCGAGAAATTTCTCGATCCATCTCGAAGGCATCGAGAAAGTGCATCGAAGAATTTGACGTTATCCCTTAACGAAGACACACCTCCAGCCCTTGGTGAGTCTCGAAGTGTCCCCATCACAAAATAGAAACGCTATTGTTTATGTGAAATATCGCTGATTGCTTTTCTCCCAAATATTTTAGGTTTTTCGTAAAATCGATCTTCTTAATAAGGACAAAGAACGATGCATCAGGAGTGGGAGATTTAAAGTAGATAATTTCCACAACTCACCATGTCGTCACTGAACACAATAATTGGCTTTGAAATGCTGGAATGGACATAGGCATATATGAAGTTCCCGCATACAAATTAGATTACCTAGTATAAAACACGAAATCCACAAAGGTCGCTCTGTTAAGCTTCCGGTAGTCACTACAAAACCAAAATGGGCACCATATAGCGGATTAAACTGTAAGTTAATAATTGATAGCCAATGCAGAAGCGAAGGCTGTTATGATATCTTTTTTTAATTCCCACAATTCGTATGAAGATATCAATTTTATATTGTTCTGTTTGAAATTGTCTGGAATAATTTTACTTCCCCGGTTATTCAGCAATTTGCTGTTCAGTTCTTATTGGGGATGTTACAGAAATAAAAGAATTGGGAAATCGGTCAAAATGAAGACAATGACATTATTAAATGGCGAGTCATAATTTTCTTCTATATTTTTCGAATTCACCTAAAGATAAATTTGTTCATGTTTTTGCTTCATATAGGATATGGGAGTGCGAAAAATGATAAAGCCACCATTGAGTGACGTGTTGACGATGTTAGAGGACGATGATTGGAGACATAACAGGAACTGGCTGACACCAGCGTTCAGTGGAGGGAAATTGAGAAAGGTACGGACATCGGGAAACGCAATACTGTCGGACAAATATGAATAAATATTAAGAGAGCAAGGGCAACTTTCAGATAACACGAACGCTGGTTTGGGACTATTTGGTCAACTTGCATACACCTACAAGTGGAGAATCACCGATAAATTAAAAATGGCGACTATGAGAGGTGACTGGAAAGTTGTGATTTCGTCCTTTTTCTTTAACCTGCAAAATTTTGTCCGCTGAGCAACTCTAAGCTGGGGTATTAAATACTAAATATAACGAGAGATCCTGAAGGATCTTGGCGCCCACCATTGTCCGATAATTGTAAGCTAATGACAAGAGGATCTTTTTGTCCATTGTTACTAAGAACAAACGATTGATTAGTCATTTTGTTTGCAGAATTTCGAATTTGAGCGAAAAATATCGAAAAAGGGACTCTGGAAAACACCAAAATATTATGTTTATAAGTTTCAGGAGTTTCAAGATTTCAAGAAACTGTACTTAATGTTGGTTGTTATAGTACAAGTGAAATGAACAAAGTTAGTCTGAAAGTGAATGTCCGGAGGATCCTTCGGCTTAGTATTTTGTTTTTGGACGTGTCATCATTGGGTACTGAAAGCGAAGACAAATCTATGCTATGAAACATACCTAAGATTTTATAATTAGGAACGAATGCTAATTCTGTTCTGTTTACTGGGCTAGTCTGAGATATCTCTTTTAAGATACCATGCTCGAAAATAGTAAGATGGTACACAACTTAATACTGAAGGAATCCGGTCCGTGCAGTAATGTTGAAACTTTGAAAGTGTCTGAATCCTGATTATCTTCCTTGGATACAGTTGCCGAGTTGTGACGTTACGTCTCAAGAGTGACGTCCCTTCGTGTAGCCGATCCGTCGGCAGACAAAATGGTGGGGCAATTCACTTGCAACGACATGGACTAAAGTAAACTGATTTAAAATTTGAAGAAATACGGTTTAATTCGGAATCATTTCAACTCCTTGATAAAGAAGGTGAAGGTATGGATATGCTCCACCGTTTGATCCGGTGACTCTTGTGATGCAACGTCACAACTCGGGAATAGCGGATTAATTTGAAGCGTATCGTGGATTTTCGAATCTGACCAAAAAAGGTATCTTGCACAAATAGGCCCTTATGTGGGACCTGTGTACCAAAAAGATCCATGAACTAGTTCCTGAGAATTCACGATAACAATGTTTCAAGGGGAAATTCAAGATGGCCGCCTGGCGGCCATATTGGATTTTGGAATCGGACCAAAAAAAGTATCTTGCACAACTAGACGACAAGGAGAACCTGTACCTCTGACAGAGATCCATGCAGTAGTTCCCGAGAATTCACGATAACAAAATTTCATTGGGAAATTCAAGATGCGGCTATATTTGATTTTCGAAACGGACCAAAAAAGGTATCTTGCACAACTGGACCCCAAGGGGAACCTGTGTATCAAATTTGAGAAAGATCCATGCAGTAATTTCCTGAGAATTCACGATAACAAAATTTCATGGGGAAATTCAAGATGAGATCCATGCCGTAGTTGCTGAGAAATCGCGATAACAAAGTTTCATGGGGAAATCCAAGATGGCCTCCTGGTGGCTATATTGGATTTTCGAATTGGACCAGAAAAGGTATTTTGCACAACTGGACCCCAAGGCAAACCTTTGTACTAAACTTGAGAAAGATCCATGCAGTAATTTCCTGAAAAAAATGGGGAAATTCAAGATTGCCGCCTGGTGGCCATATTGGATTTCGAATCGGACCAGCAAAGGTATCTTGCACAACTAGACCCAATGGGAACCTGTGTACCAAATTTGGGTTTATACTTGGTGTAAGAACGCACAAGACAAAGCCTACAATAGCCTGTCTGAGCTCAACAATGCGTCTAGACGTGACCCTTTTCAGCTGCACAAAAGCCTCAACAAAAGCCTCAACAATGCGTTCTTACACCAAGTATCGACCCAAATTTGAGAAAGATCCATGCAGTACTTCCCGAGAAATCACGACAACAATGTTTCATGGGGAAATTCAACATGGCCCAAGGGGAACCTGTGTACCAAATATCAGAAAGATCCATGGAGTAGTTCCTGAGAATTATCTTAAAAGTTTTGCTTTTGTATCCATAAAAGTGCCAACAATTATTTTATTTCACATCAGACGAGTATGTCCTAATTTATTATCTAGTTTTTGCGAAGAAAAATGCAAAAATTAATAATTCAAAGAATCTGATCGAAAATAGACCTAAAATGCATTTTAGAATATAATTTCATTGTGGCGTCATGAAAGCGGCCATCTTGAATTTGTTTTAGATTTCTGGGAGAGCTGGACTCATAAACTGTTGGAAATTTCAGCCCCCTAGCCCAGGGAGTAAAAAATATTGACCTCCTCTCCTCCTAAGGACCCTTGTCCCGCCCCCTCCCCTCCCCGCGCCCAACAAAGCCAAGGTCCGTCAGGATTATCTGATAGTTGGCATGACAGTGATCTATATTAACTGCGAAACAATTATTATTACGTCTGATTAAGGGTAAATACCGGTTCATTGTTCGTTTGGTTATTTGCACTATCGCCTTATTAAGATAAAATATATAATACTCGTTCAGTGAGACAATTGAAGTTTTTCTTCTGCAGATGTCTGGTTTGATCAGTGATGCGGGAAGAACAATGGTGGAAAACCTCCAGTCTAAGGCGGAAAGTGCAGAACCCATCGACATCAAAAAGTAACTGCAGTCATCTTTAGGGATGAATTATAATATAATTACATTCATAGATTGTGAAACATCCTGCCAGAAAATATCCTGGCTTCGGTGAGAATGGTACTCACGACTTAGGGGACACCGTCTCAGTTCAGTCGGGAACAATAAGTATATTATGTTTTGATTAATGCCTGAAGATGGTTGCAATTTGTAGTCGAAACATTTTATCTTCGAATATATCCAAATATTCACTTGTTATCGTGGCAATAAGCCGCGTACTTGGGAAATGGATTTGAGGTAGCGAGCTGTTTCAGACTGGACTCCGTTGCTAAGTGGATAGAGCAGTGGGCCGGTATACCCAAGTTCGATTCTCACCCGAGCCAGTATTTTCTGGCATGGTGTTTCATAATTGTTATAGTTAACTTACGCAATTCATAGAGGAATGTTATATATCATATAACCGACTGTCGGTAGCGGTTCCTGGAAAGTAATAATTGAAGATGGAGGGAGGCGGGGGGGTAGATTACGTATCTCGTTCAGTACATGTATACCAATGACCTATCAGACATGATGGAAAGGACGTTACGCGGTTCAGTGAAGATAGCATCTTGAGGCACGGCACCGTAGTTCATTTGTACAAAATCGTCAATTTTGAGGTGAAAACAGCAGACCTTTACCTCCGTAGACATATGAGGCCAGTCCAGAACCAAAAGAAATTTTACCCGGAAATATTGCTGATAATAGCTAATAGTTTCCGACAAATGGTTTTGGTTCCCAACTGGCGTCATAAAAGGTGCCGTTTTCACCTCGAAATATAGTTTGCACAACTGTTTGATTACTTTAATAATCTGTTATTCGAGAACTCGAAGCCACATGGCCTGACAAATACTCATACCGGTACCATATATACGCCAAGATAAAATGAAAAAAAATCTTTCATGTGTGATATTTAATCAGGCATTGGAATGATGTAATTAGATATGCCTGTTAGACTTTATGACCATATTTCGTGTACAATGGGTGCTAAGAGTTGATGTGTACTTCGTCAACGAATTGATTGATATATCATAAATATGCTAATATTATACAAATATATTGCATGTTGTAGCGTGGGACATGCCGATTTGTCAGCGCGAATTGTACATCACCTTTCGAGAGCTGACAACTCGTCCTGTCCCACGCT
This sequence comes from Hanleya hanleyi, assembly GCA_036873755.1. Classification (NCBI taxonomy): domain Eukaryota; kingdom Metazoa; phylum Mollusca; class Polyplacophora; order Lepidopleurida; family Hanleyidae; genus Hanleya; species Hanleya hanleyi. The sequence goes on from JAVTVY010016404.1 coordinate 47,046, forward strand.
ACAACATACTGCCCTTGTTTTATTATACCGAATGTCATGTTTGAATAAAATGGGGACTTTATAATCATGTGAGTGATGATGGTATGGTGAAATAAGCATATCGTGCTCAAAACTGCGCGACCGTTGTTGATTTCAAAACGCCGTGTCAAAGATCGACGATAAAACACATCAATCTTCGTTTCGGGGAGTATGTTGGCGGGCGCACTATGGGAGGCAGCTTCACATTTTCAAGTTAAATACTACACTAACGTTCCGTCATTTACCTTGACTTAACGAATGGAGTAAACTGTTCAGACCGGGAAACGCACGTGATGTCATATAGCCAATCAAGAGCAGCTAGGATTTTCTTTGATGTCTGCCCGTGTGATCTCCAAATATGGCAAGTGGTGGGTGTATTGATGTTAATTTCCTTCGAATAGCCAATCAAATTTGAATTTTATAAAGAGGTCATACATTGCACTTCTCCTAATATGGACCACGGAATATTTATAGCGCTATGACATCACCAGACCTGTATTCTGATCAGATAATGTGTTACGTTCAGCCAAGGCAGCACGTGTGGTGTTAGACTTGGGTAAGCGAAGATGTATGGAAGGCAACTCTTGGTCCGGCAGATGTCGCCGTGGAATATTTGTCATGTTCAACGCTCTGCCGTGGTACATGACATTTATTCAACGGTAAGGCAAGATATAACATCATCACTGAACATCACGGTTTGTAGAATGACACGTGACAGGCTGTCAACCAATGAAAACATTGCGAATTTACATGAGGTATAATAATAGAATTTAAAAACAGTGTGCCCAAATGTAACGTTACTCATAACTAATACCCCAATTTTGCACATCTCAGTAATTAACAAGCAAAAGTTTTTCTTTGTAGAGATGAACAGACTATATGTATATATTTTGATAATATATTTCAAAATATATTACCTCTTGAATATAATCATTTAATGTTGCCCCTTATGTGGCACCTCGCTGGGGCCGTATTCCCGCTAAACCGAGCAACATACTGATCTTTTACCTGGTTTCGACATTTTTTTTGGATTGTAGGTTTACTGGTGGATTTACCATGGATGTTATTTCAACCACAGCGTTTGGTATTCAAGTGGACTCACAAAATAATCCGGATGACAAATTTGTCGAACACGCAAAGAAGATAAACGAATTTTCTATGTTAAATCCCATATTGGTTATCGTACGTAAGTACATACCGTGATTTGTCCATGATCTTACCGGTGTCACAATGTGTGTGAAGCTGACACCCAGTACCCAATGTATCACAGCGATTTTTGGTATTGAGCAAAATGGTACCTCAGAAAACAACTCAAGCATCTTAAGATCATCATATTTACTCATATATTAATTTGAGGCGCAAAACGATGTCATTTTCCATGCGACGTTGCATGCGTTGAGGGCCATTTGATTCTTCTGGCAATTGATTGTTAAAACTTTACCGGTGATCTCTTTTTTTTTGTGCTTATGCTCATCTGACTTCGGGACAATAAGGTCTTGAAAGTATTTTAGAGCCATGAGTTTTGCTTTTCAGCTATATGACGTCGTTTCGCGGCAAAAGATTTCGATAAAACGTGCTGTCACTGACATCATGTACAACTTAAGTAAACTTGAAACAAGTGAAATTATTCCTGTCGACAATAAAACCTAAACTCTATCTGACCCCCCGCTCCCCCCCCCCCCCCTCACCCGAAGAGTGAACGTCCTTCTCGTGCTCCGAATGGAGGAAACCAGAGAGCTGAAATCTTTCGATTTTGTAGCTTCTCATATTGGATTTATTTTGAGCTAATTTTCATTACTCGATGAAGGATTAAGAGTAAATTCAAAATGGCGACCACATGAGGATACCAGAAAAGTGATGTTTACGTCGTTTTATCATTTATCATTTTATCATTTCTGCGAATAAAATTTGTTTAAAACTATTTCATTTCACAACAGATTTACCAATTACTCACGTTCCATTTTTGAGGTTACGGTCACTGTGAACCCAAAAAGAGGAATTCATTAACAATGTCTTGGCCAGGATATACATTATATGAAGACGATGTGTCACGTACCAAATTTAAGATCAAGGTCAAAAGTCAAGGTCACAGTAACTGCAAAATCAGGAAGTCATAAAACAATCACCATTTTTGTGTGAGTAGATATATTAGGAAGAGACGGTGTGTCAACGTCAAATGTCAAAGTCAATTTAACCTCCAAACCCGGAAATCATTAAACATCGCATTTTTGTGTTCGTAGCCTATATACATAAGGTGGAGACGATGTGTCACGAAAGAAAATTGAGATATGGTCAAAGGTCAAGGTGACTCCAAAATAAAATTTCAAAAATTGCATTTTTGTGTTTGGGGGATACAGGTACATAAGGGGGAGACAAATTGGAGCGTATATTGGAGCCAGTTTTTGCTCATGTTCAGAATGATTCTCTAATTCTTGACATAAAGGCATGAAAGCATCCCTTGCATCCCTCTGCCAGTGCACATTATTGTTAAAAAAAATTAACGCAAAAATCCTCAAAACTTGTACGAACAAATAGGCCACATGCGCCTATTTTTTCTTTCATTCTGCTAAAACTTGTTTTTCAGCATATTTTCCATGTTTATAAAACAAATCCTATTTAAATCATAAAATCAAGTTTGAGCAGAATGACAGAATAATATACATGATATTTTAGCCTATGTGTTCGTACAAGTTTGAGCGATTTCTGGGTTATTTTCTCAACAAAGTGCATCTACAGAGGGACGGGTTCCTATAATGATGCACAGGGTACATGTTTTGAACCAGAAGCGCGTTCATTTGCTCATTGTAGAACTGAATACGCTTGACTAAATACTTTGGGTCTGCGTCGGCTAAAGACGCACGCTTTAATACGAGTGTTCTCATTGGTCGGTGATTGGAGTGAATATTGACCGACATCTAGTGCTTGTTCACAGACACGTTCCACTGTTAATTAATGTGGTTATCGTGTTTATCTATTGGTTTACAGTCTTCTTTCCTTTCCTCGTGCCGTTCTTTGGTATGTTTGACGTCGATTTCCTTTCACCAAAATCAATGGGGTTCTTCTCAGAAGTCGCAAAGCGGGTTCTATCTGAGAGGCGAAAGCAACCAGGAGTAAGTATTAGCCTCAATACCGGTGTAGATGAAAGAATGAAAGAAATGTCCAACTATCTAATAACCCAGTCTCACTAAACTCTAAATAATATCACGGAATATTATATCTGATGTCAGCGTTATATAAATCCCGTGCAATTTTCAAACTACATTTGTTAGCCAATCAGGTGACTAACTTAGTGAAATAATTTAAAATCAAGCCCACAGTAATTACACACGGTAACACGTGGACCAATATAGTAAACAACAGTATCCAAATATAAATCATTTCCAGGCAGTGTGCGTGGTAAACGTGAACATCAATGGGTTTAATCCCGCCGAAAATTATCTCTTTGTTAGGCTGTAGAAAATATCCAAAGATCGTGCCACGCGAAAGGGTTAATATAACTGAACTTCAATCATTGGCAAAGTGAAAAGAATTGTCGTGATTGGCTTATTATGTGATCTCGTAGAATATTGGCGAACATTTCCTATGAATTTGTCATAGCGTTACGTCTAGATGGTATTCTCCCGATTTACCATCTTGGTTTGGCTGGATTGTCTGATAACTAGCTGAGATATTCTTTCCTCATTTGTAACTCAAGTAAAACATATTAACTCGGGCAAGCTATATTAACTCCGGCGAGATATATTAACTCCGGTACGAGATATTAACTCAGGGAAGATATATTAACTCCAGTAAGACATATTAACTCAGATAAGATATATTAATTCAGGTAGGACATATCAACCTAGGAAAGATATATTAACTCAGGTAGGACATATTAACTCAGGCAAGATAAATTAAATCAGGTAGGACATATTAACTCAGATAAGTTTAAGACATACTAACTCAGGCAAGATATATCAACTCAGGTAGGACATATTAACTCGGGCAAGATATATTTCCTCGGGTAGGACATATTAACTCAGATAAGACATTAAGACATATTAACTCAGGTAAGACATATTAATTCTGGTAGAACTTATTAACTCAGGTAAGAGATATTCCCCAAAAGAGAAACATACATGAAGAGAGACATTGTTTCCTGGGATATTATTTCCTTTCACATCGATCACGGAGAATATTCACTATACGTTAAAGCTTGACGTTAACTGCATGACGGGTGAACCACCATGCATGACTTTTTATGTATCTATATTTGACCCGAAGGATCAACCAGATACATATAGTAATGCTGAAGAAATTGACCGGCTCTGCGTCTTGCTAACACAGTACAAGTTCTTACACGACAAGAAAGAGGTCTGAAACTTCCTTCTTTAGAGTGCCCAGGTTTCTGTGTTTTTAATGTTCGTGTATAGGTTCAGGTCTGATATGTTCAATTTACATTTGTATTTATCTAATTGTATGCGTATATTCGTTAATTTCCTGCTCAAAAAAATGTCGTCTGCTAAACCACAGATTTTGAGAGGCTCGTGTTGAGTGATTCTGTGGAGCTAACACAATCTCATTAGAAAGAGTGTTCGGGCAGTAATTTAGTATTAAATAATATCAGTATAAGTGTAATTCATTTTAGAAAACAGTGGGATATTTCACATTGCCTGTATTCATTTACATTTTCATGAAATATGTGTGTTGAGCTACAGTTTGGAATTTTCGCCATTTAAGTTTACCCCTCAAGACCCTCTCCATTATCTTTTTATGGTCAGTTTCTAAAATCCAGTGGTGGTCAAATCATTTATGTAATAATTTCCCTGTATTTAGAACATGTTTTCTTTCCATTCTGCTTCTGATCTACACAAAGAGCTCTACATATTACAGTTTGAACCTATGTTTGTGGAAGAAAGTTGACAGGGGAGATAACCAAATAGAACTGTGATAGGCTGAGAAATGTATAGCAAGTTCAAATCTACATTTATTAATCACTCAGTTGGCTTTAATTATGCTTCAGTTGTAACTTGTGAAATTGTCACACCTTGGAAACACCTATAAAACACTTGTAAATAGTAGTTTGATATCCATTTGTGGCTCTATTTTCTTCATTATAAGGGTAGTCAGTGAACCTTATAGATCTACGTTTATACAGAGGCTTTATTTCTTAGTGATACACTGAATATAAAGCCAATGTTTACTTTCTATATCATCTGAATAAATTTATGAAACAATTAAAAGATTTATAAGGTGTGCATGAAATGAATCTATCCAACTTGATAACGAAAGTGAATTGTATTACAACAACAATAAATTGTATTACCATTATACGACAACAACAAAATATGTCCTTGTCCGCCGATAAGTGAAAGCTATGACGATGAATAATATGAAAACAGTACAGCATTCTTTCTGGGATCTGCACAAAAGCCCCAGCGAACAAAACAAAATTGGACAAACGCCCCAGTGGGCAAAAGCCCCATCGGACATTGAGTTTCATGTCAGAGCTATAAGATCACAATAATTATTACGTTACAAATTTTTTCCACAGTTACGTTTTTTGTATACCCCCGCCTTCACCTCTTGTTTTCGGTCATTAACTTGAGAAACGTTCAATGTTTTCTTCTAAATTGTTTTATGTATGTATGTATCTACTTGCAACTAGGTAGTGCCACCTGGTGGCAAAATCTTATCTGATTCGTTTCCGGGCAATAACTTATCTGATTGTTTTCAAATTTGGTATGCATATAACATGTCATGGGATTTCGCTTGGGATTGCGTTTCTCCCACTTGCGCTAACAGGTGACACCACCTGGTAGGCCGTGGTGGCAAAATCCAAAATTCATTTCCAGGCAATAACTTGAGAACCACTCATCGGATTCTTCTCAAATGTGATATGTATATACCATGTCATGAGCTTGGGATTGCGTTTCGCCCACAGGCGGCACCAGTTATTTTCGGGAATATCCAGAGGGTTGTTTTGTTTTGGTTGTATTTACACATTTCCTTCTCAAAGTTCTCAAAAATATGTACATGAACATTTAGTCAAAAAGTTGTTTTATGTGGCTATATTTGGTCTGGACAAAAGAAAAAAAGGCAAGGAGCCCCCCTCCCGCATCTTTTTGTTTCTTCAAAACAGTGCATGTGAAGCTAGATATTAATTTTATTAAGCCCAATGGTTCAATCATTGGTTCATACAATTCCCGGAATATTAGATTTAGACTTGAACTCCAATAATGTTGTTGTACTCTTGTATTTTTCTAGCTCGATCAAAATCTTTCTATAATACCTTGTTGGTGGAGGGGGAGACTCCGTGGGCTTGCTTATACCATTAGGCAAGGCATTACATATTGGTGGAGCTGCTGCCCCAATGAGTGTTTTTCATATTGCCTGCTTATCGGGCTGGTAAAAAGAAGTGTTGATAATTTAGTTCAAGTGAAATCAGCCCTGCTGTGAGCTATTCAGTGCAGCTATTAGTTCCAATCCGATCAAATCAGACTATTTGATGGAATTTCTGTATGCAAGGCCTGTTGTCTTTTGATACATATAATAGCCCATAGGCTCAGGTTCTCATACGAAGTGATGCAAGGATACTAAAATTAACATGCATGGGTTCCTGTTGAGTCTGTATCGAAAAACTATGTTATGGCTCACCGGCCTAGAACGTGGTGTATGTGTGCGGGGGGGGGGGGGGGGGAGGGATCCGTATATTGCCACGTCGTAAAATCGAATTCCGCTATTGGGGGCAGGGATACGTGCAGTGAGCCTGTAAATGGAAGCATTCGCTGTTTGTAAGTTGGACGGGCTTAACTCACCTGAATAGGCCTAAAACCTGCCAAGAATACAATATGCGAAGAAGGGTAAACACGAAGACGTAAGATAGGTTCCCCTCCGTGTGCGTGGGTATGGGGTATTTAATGGCAACATTGATTACTCGGTAATTACTCGCTATATGCTATACTCGCTATGATATATTCGTATAGTTTCTTGAAATATTTTACCACACACAAAGGCAGTTTGTCTGCATTTCATATATACTCATATTATGTCATATCGCATTTGAAGGAATATAATGATTTTCTACAACTGATGTTGAATGCTGAAACAGAAGCAGGAACACACTCAACGTCAAAACACGGCGATTCCAAAGACGAAACTAAACCGACGAGTGATAATATTATCGACGAAAGTGATGGATTCTGGAAAGACAAGAGGAAGGGTCAAGGTAACATTATTGTTTCCTCGGATGAAGATCCCGTAATCGCAAAATCTGATAAAATTTCCTGGTACCACCAATTTTGAGAATTAGTCATGCAAGGAGACATGCAATCACCCTCGTGATTCAAATAGCACTCTGCTGGCAAGAGACGTGATCTTTTGGACAGCAGAGAAATCTGATGAAAAAAAAAAAAACGATATCGAAGTAGGATATATGTCTGTTCGCTGACATATTCTGTCTTCGGTGGAAACAGAAGTAAATTCCATGAAGAGAAGGTTGGTAGCATCTTCACAAGTCCAGGAAATCCTGGCAGAGGGTTTACCTGGACAATTTTGGTGCTTAAAGTCTATCAAACATTCAATCAGATTATTCACATATTCTTGGAACGTAGCAGATTCATTGAATAGTCCTTGTACGCTGTCCAAAAATTTCCTATCGATATCGTCGTTGTTTTTATGCGACAAATCAGCAGTACAAATATATTTTACTGAAATACATTTATCGCTTGGATATTTTTTTTTGGTAAATAGGTGTTGTTTCAAAGAAGCCAACTGCCATTGAATATATGATATTTGTAACGGTTTTCTATCCGGATGACATCCTGATTATAGTTTTCCGTGTTCGCAACTGATCGCAAACAAAGACAAAATGAGAAACGAACTCTGCGGGATAATTATACAAATGTTTCTGCCGGAAAAATACGCCATTAATATTCAGCTTGCTCAGTAATATCTACGCTGATAAACAGCTTGTATCACTGACATCCCCACTCTCTTTGTTCCCCCCGCCGATTCACATCGCATATTTCGCGCCTCGTGGCCGTAAGGGGGCGCTATGCACAGGCCAACCACCAATGACCAATGAATATCACTCTTACGGAAGAGTCTTGGCAATACGATTTGTCTCCCTTTTCAAACGTTCATATGTCGTTAACGGCAAAACTAACAATAAACGGACGGCAAAACAGCTCTAATTACGTTAATTTCTGAGTTAAGAGTGAACATATTTTTGGATAACTTCCTCCATTGTTTAGTAAGGTTCGTCAACTGATTGCAAACATTTGTTCACTGATACCTTCAAATAATTAACAAATAAATCCCTGTAAATGTTGTTAATATCCCACTGATAAGACCACGCTATATCGTCATGATATTGAATGTTGACTGTAATAAAGACGGGGAAAAGTTCCTTTGAGAGATGCGGTAAGAAGGCGTGTCGCTGTCAAAATATTGGCATGGCTTCCACATTACGCGAGAGTCGTGATCTCACTATCATAAAGGCATGACGTAATTTCGATCACGTGAGGTAGTTAGCCAATCGTGGTTAGTATGAGGAATCTGGTTATCTCCAAGCTATCACGGCACGGCGATTGGGTAACCAGATAAAGCGCCCCCTTACGGCCAAGAGGCGCGAACTTGGCGATGTGAATCAGCGGGGGAAACAAGGAGAGTAGGGACGTCAGTGATACAAGCTGAATAGTATGAGCGTAAGTAATACCGTAGATATTCACAAATTTCCACTAATAACCATGAACAAAATCACCAAATATAACTTTTTCCGTGTTTTATCCTTCAGAAACATGGAATGAAAGGTCGGACTTTGTTGTCGTGCTATAACGACCTGAAAAGGGGCAAAGCAACTTTTTCCGGATGACGAAATATAACCTCATGCACAACTTCATATCTTGCTCGCATTCGTGGATGCGTTTAGGGCAGTGACCAAGACATCCCAATAATATTAACGACTTTGCGTTTTTGTTAAGATGAAATAGAACGCAGAAGCATTTTGGCGAGCTCTAGCTGCTAGAACAAGAGCTATCATAACTTCCGCAATTATGATAGTTCAGAGATTGGCATTCCGACTTTTCCGGAAGTTCCAGGCAATGCACACACAACAAATTTTCAGGGACTTTTTAATTTCTGAATTCTAGCCTGGAATCGCAAAAAAATAAAATAAAATAAAATAAAATAAATAAATTAATAAATACAAATAATTGTTGACTTGTGGCTTCAGGAGGAATCTCCTAATTATTTTAATACTTTAACATGTTGCACATCATCGCCCATTGTACCTTGCGTAAAACTATATAATCACTGCAAATAAGTTAATCTCTGTGTCGTTATAGAGACTCTTATTCTGAATGTAAAATATTTGAGATATAGATTAATTGGTATATAGGTAGTGAACTGCCCTCACACCTCCGAACCAACTCCACCCGGTGTCAACTGATTTTCAGTTTCATTTTGTTGCACAAAACACACCAATCCATGGCTATAGGAACGCAACTGCTTCCAAGCTAGTCAAGCAGATGCAGACATATTATCTATTAGATTTTGTATGTATTTGTATCGTACTGCCCAAGTAATACTTGGACATCGGCCGCCTTGAAATGGGGTGGAGCCAAACATTACTGACATTTTCGGCACTCGTCCGATCAAAGTACAGTGAATGAGAAGGTCGATGTCCAAGTCAGGCTTCGTGGTCCGAGCGAGCAGATGATTTGGACGCAAGAAGCACCAAGTAAACTATTTTCAGCAAACATATCACAAGCTTTGTGCATGTGAACTGTGACGTCATCGATGCTAGTCCATGCGTTACGGCTAAAACAGTCCGACATCGACGTCATTGTGCTTTGAAAATAGCATGGAAATTTTCTTTGATTCTTTAGATTTTCATGAAATTTCAGGAAAAAAAGATACAGTGTGATACACCACGAGGTCAAATTCGAAGAGCTTATGTGTGTTGTGCCTCGCCGTACATGTAGTTGTAGTTAGATGTTGTCAAAATTCCAGTGCCTTCAATTTTGGAAGTGGACTCTTCGAACATATCATTCCTACAACTATACCCATGTAGCTCCATCACTTATTCTTGCCTAATTGTCGATGAAACTTTCGGATTTTCTGACTGAAAGTTTCTCTTAGAACATCGTCACATGTGCGTTGACGTCCATTTCCAAATCATATGACTAGATTTTGATCTTAATTTTCATCCTTTTTTATAACCGTCTCATTGTAGCTACGCATTTTCAACGCAGATTCATCTGCCATTTTCCACTAGAAGACGTTGCGTCTCTAAAAGGATCTCGTACGTTAAGGTGGACAAACCGCCCCAGATGAGGTATGATTGAAGATGAAAAATGAAACTTAAAATATGAACTGCTCGTCTCGAATAGCATAAACTATGACATTTTTCGAATTGTCTTTGAAATATTGGGAGCATGAGTGCCATGGATTTTTAACAGGAACTCTCCAATTGGTTATCGTTTATCTTCATGTAAAAAAATGAAACTTTATGGAATATTGTTTTGGACATTTGGTGTTCAATATCAACTACGATAATTGGAGCAATGTTGTATGTGCGAGTATGAGCTGGCTGAATGGATAGAGTCGCGAGAAGAGTTCTTATTTTAATTGATGATCTGCTGGTTCGAATCCCAAAATATTCGTCCAAAATCTTTCACTATATTTATTTATTTTTTCACTTTTCACCATAATTGCAATATATATGTGAATATTTGCTTGTAGAAAGAAGGAGCGGAAATGGTCTATATGTCAAGATATAATACTTAACAAATATTGTGAGATTTTCTCATCCCGTGCTAGCTTTGTCCGTATGATTAGAGGTTTAGAGATTTGCACAAAACAATAATTGGACTAAGTTGATTAACTTAGCAGTTAGTCGTACCTTATCAAAAGTTGTCACAGAGAGCTCGTTTTGTGCGTTGAATTCGCATCATGTCCATGATGAAGAATATTTATTACCCGTTTTGAAGTAGGCGATATCAACAATGGTCTTGCCGTTATGTTTAAGATTTCCACAGGAGGCCAAATGTGAAAATTATCTGTTGACCAATCATAACGAGTCAATAGGCAAAATTCAGCTTGCGGCCATAGCGGATCTATGTTAATCCTTGCCGACAACAGTTCTACCAGCATTAAAGACGTGGCACATGTGCAGCTGGTGATCAGCGAAAACACAGAATGAAACAAATCAAATGATCAAATGAAACTGGTCGTGTAACAGATACTGTGGGCACGGTGAGCTAAGAGCATATGAATTCGGAAATTAAATATTGTTGATTACCCTTATTCTCCACATAGGGCGTGGTTGTCAGGCGAACGCCATATAGGATGCTCGTAACCTACCGCACAGGACGGTATATTTACAGTATATTATTGTACACGCCAAACAAAAATGACCATGCGAAAGTTGTCGTTGGCTTTCTTGAAAAATGAGACTTGCGGACACTCAATTCAGCGAGAGACAAGTAAAATCTATTCATTTCATTTCGTATTCGACTTGTTATTTATGCAATTAACGGCATTAACGTAACAGGGAAGGGACGAAGATACCATGTAAGGGCATCAATTTATTTACAGTGAAAAGGGGTGTAAAACCACAAGTAAAATATGCTTGGCATCACAAACCGTGCTCTCGGCGGTCAATTCGAATATATTCAATTGCAATGGAGTCACGTGATGCGCTGTGAATGGACTGCTCGCCGGGGCCGTTTGTCCATCTTATCGTACAAGGTCCTTTAAATTAACAGTTTTATCCATAAGTTTTACATGTGCGAATTACGAATACCGACGTTAGCCAGTGTTTCCGAGCAAACAGTAATTCTGAATGTCTTTCTTTCATGAAAAAAAACACGCTATAAAACAGAACAGTTGCACGTGTGCCAATTTCTAACAAAGGTATTTCATCGTACACAAGTTCAAATCCACTGATTTAGATAATACTTTAATATACCTTTTACATAATGTTACTTCTACAGCAGAGTGCTGTTTGAATGACGAGGGTGGTAATATATGTCATAAGTTACATTCATCTGTCGTATCAGCGTTTATTCCAATGTATGTTGATCACAGGACGTAAATAATATCAAAGATATGAATGATTGGATATTTTCCGTTTTATATCTTACTTCCGGATGGAGATGTATAATATATATCCTTTGTGGACGAATGTTTCCTACTTTATATATATATATTTTTTTGTGGACGGAGGTATATTATATATTCCTTTTGAACTGAGTTTTACAGAATATATCCATTATGGACGGAGAATTCCGATACGATATATTTGTTTGTGGACAGAGGTTTATATTCTTTGTGGGCGAAGTTTTCCTACAGTACACGGCTATGCGTCATTGGTGCAAGGGGAAGCATATGTAGGGCGGTTTGGGGGAAATGGGTTACACGGCATACTCTGTATTACCAGTGCCTATCTTACCATGATGGAGTGCAGAAGTAAACCAAACCAAATATATACTAGTATTATATGTGGACGGAAGTTTCCTATAACATATTCTTTGATGTCGCGGGTTTGCTATAATATGTTCATTCGTCGCTATATAGTTGAAATATTGCTGAACGCGAAGTTAAACCTTGATTCTCTCTCTCTCTCTCTCTCTCTCTCTCTCTAATATGTTCATCACATCTGATGCACACCATTCAATTATTTTTATTGAAGGACTGACGGATAACGAGATCGCAGCGGCTTCTATATTTTTCTTTGCTGTTGGATACGAAACTACGGCTACGAGTCTGGCGCACGCTCTGTACCATTTGGCGCTCAATCAGGAGTGTACAGAGAAGCTGATTAACGAAATAGAAGAGTACTTCCCTAATGTAAGATCCGTTATGTACATGATGACCTATTTATAATCAAAATGACCCAGGGATTTCTCCGGAATTAGCCATACATCCACAACACGTTCCCTGAATTTCAGCGACTACATCATTATTTATCGAATGTTTGCTGAATTTCAGGCTTAAATCCCTGGACGTTGTGGATGTAGGCCCTGAACATTCAGGAGAGATCTGAGAGTGTATAGGTATAATGCTACCGATATAGATATCAGGACAAATCTACCTATATAGTTATGATACAAATCCCGATAATACCCAGTTTCTACCAGGATCTTCGTGAACTGTAAATTGTTGACGAGGTAATGACCAGATTGTTGCGTATGTATACAAAACAAATTGTAAAATGATGAGAGGCTCTATTTTTCGACGAAAAATACCTCTATCTATTTTTCGAAAAACAAAGTAACATACATGTATTTAACCCCTAATCTCCGCTCGACAGAGATACCAGCAGAACGAGAAGATATAAGATGGTGCACATGAATATATGGGCGAGATTGGAATAGAACATTCACATGTAAACTGTTGAGTGATTTGCCATATGAAATTTCTATGAATGGTGGTAGCCTAATGAATGTCGGATCTGATGCTTATAGTCCACAGTGAATGGTGGAAGGAAAATCTACTCTCAAACTCGACTGAAACGGGTCAAACCCAACATCAGCCAACGTTGTTGTATTGCGGATTGAGGTCCCGCGGAAATATTTGGTTGTGACTGGATCTTGATCATGGTTGAGAACAAACAAGCAGTCTCAGGATTGCTCTCTTATCTTACCATCCTACTAGGTAAAGCAACATATGATATTCTTCTCACTTTTCAAGGAAACCGTTCCGGATTATGATAGTGTGGGAAAACTTCCTTACCTGGAGAAGGTGATTTGTGAGACATTACGGATTAACCCTCCGATCGGCAGGTAAATGGATCATCTAATACTAATATCGAATTCTCTGCTTCGTTAAATACAGATTCATATACATGTTATAGCTATTAGTTACGAGATTAGCTATTAGTGTGAGAACTTTAATTGTTATTTTGTGCAAGCCATTCATGAGCATATATATTATTTCCCCCTGCACAACAATATATCAGGGAACATTTCATTCATATCTATGCCTTTCAACATTTAAGTTTTCATACAAGTTCATGAAATTTGGGAACCAGGTATCAATGTTGGCATCTTGTCTTGGTTCCAGTTTGTCTTAAACGACAATTCCAATGTCTCAAACTGATCAAGATGCTCTGATGGGAGATGTATACCTTCGGCTTTTAAACGCTTAAACCGGGGACACATGGCCACTTTATCTTTGTCCAGTTTGCCTGTATCCGTGTGAACGATTGAACACAATTTCTACATATCCTCTAATTGTCCCGTTTTATTGCTCGTGTGTACGCGCAACAAGTTTTATTTGCTGGTAGCTCTAGGTCATACCCGTTTACGCTCAAGTATAGAACGATATCGCTGCCTTTCGCAGGTGGTTTGCTCCTTGTGGTGGTTCAAATGCTCCCCCGAGATTGTAGAACTGATCTTTTCGTGGTGCAGATCAGCGGTCGAATTTACAATGCGCTTGCCTAGCTCCGTTCTTAGACTTCCCGGCTTGTTTGCTATGTTGACGTGTATACAAGAACATTTGTTCTTGTGACAGGTATTCATGTTATTGTTTGGTACGGATGAAATTTTGCCATATTTCCCATACACACGTCCTCTTTACGTCGCACAATGAAAACTGGTCCACGAAAAATTGATCGTGTATTCCCAACTTTACACAGCTGGCGTTAGCCCACACTTGTTAATTCTACTTGTTACATGCGTAAGACCGCTTATGTAATGATAGAATGAAAATTTCTCGAAAATACACAAGCCTTCTGAGGTACCAATTCTTCCGAGGCATCAATCCTTTCGAGACACCAATCCTTTCAGTCTGGCAATAAGCATCCTTTGGGGCATCACAGGTCAACAACCTGAGTGACAAAGACCATAGAATTTCGATTCGGTGCGTCTGCTGTTTGGTTTCATTTGAGGCCATCCGTCATGTGCAGACACACTCAAACTGTCTCCTTCAGGCAGGTCTTCCGAGGCACCAATCCATCCGAGGCACCAATCCTTTAGAGGCACCAATTCTTCCGAGGCATCAATCCTTCCGAGGTACCAATTCTTCCGAGGCACCAATCCTCCCGGGGCGTCAAACCTCCAGAGGCACCAATCCTTTCGAGGAACTAATCATTTCCGTCTGGCGTTAAGCATCCTCCGGGACATCACAGATTAACATCCGAGTAGAAATTTCAGTTCAGTGCGATCGTCGGCTGTTTGGGATCATTTGAAACCATGTCACGTGGTCACGAACTGTCACCATCAGCAAGGATTCCTCAGGGTGACACAATTCCACTCCAGGGAATGAAGGTTGAAGTCTCTCCTGGAATTTTAAATACCCTGATATCCAAGAATACTGAAAGATCACCGTTTAAAATATTCTCAAATATATGCTGTCAAATCTATAAAAGCCCGACAATTTGTTTTTGCTAATTCCTACATGTCCGATCCTTTCGGTCTGAACATGCTGAATAGCAATAATCATCCCCTGGAATATCACAGGTTAACGTCATGAATGATAAAGGCTGTCGGCTGTTTGGTATCATTTGAGGCCATCCGTCACATGCGAACACAGCCGAACAGTCATTACCAGTCAGGACTCCTGCCTCCCAAGTTTTCTCCAATCAGTACATATTGAAGTCTCTTCTGGAAATTTAGATACAGTGGCCTTCAGAAATACTGACAAAATCTCTAAAGATATGCTGTCGAATCTACAAAATCTTATGTGATGGAGTTAAATCTTCTTGAAAATACACGAACATTCCGAAGCACCAATCATTCGGAGACCGCAATCCTTCCGTGACACCAATCCTTGGTTCGGTTATGAGCATCCTCTGGGACATCACATGTTAACATCCTGGGTGAGGAAGACCATACAATTATCAATTCAGAAGCGTTGTCTGCTGTTTGGTTTCATCTGAGGCCATCCACCAAGTGCGGACACCGCGGAACTGCCACCACTAGTCAGGTCTCATACCAAAGTTTCATCAAAGCGACACAGTTCCACTCCAGGAAGTAAACTTTGAAGTCTCTCCTGGAATTTTAGATACCGTGGTGTTCAGGAATACTGACAAATCACAGATAAACAAACCCCTCAAAGATGCTGTCAAATCTATAAATGTGGGATTTATCTATCAAATGACTGGCCCCCTTCGAATAGCTAACTGCTAACCGCTAACTGCCGACCAACTTCACTAAGGTTAAAGGACTACATTACTCGATGTTGTTTCGGAAGGGACTATTATCAGTCTCACACCAGTTATCCCGAGTCATTTGTTTCTTTCCGTTGACATAATTGGTCCAGTACAGCCACGTTCACAAGTGTGTGTTGATGGTTTGAAAGAACTGAAATCGGTTAACGTTAGCTGGATATGTCCGCGACGAAGTAGTGCAGGGCTAGAAAATTTCATGGTTTATAAATGGCAGTATTTATAACATTATTATCTTACAAGCCACCGGAAGTTTGATGTATCAACAATTCTCTCCAAGTCACGTGAGCCACTTTTGGACCCTATTACTTGGAATAATCTGAAAGTTAACGATGCTCCTGTAACCAACATGAGCAGATGTCGAACATGATTTACCATTACCGTTTTAGTTATGTTATCGATATTTGTACTGTTATCTCTGATATGCCTACCATACACTGAACACGTTTGCTGAAAATTTTAAAGTAATTTACTGTAGTTTTATTACAGCAAAATTGCCAGTAATTTACAGTAAAATGTACATTAAATATTGCACAATACAACATTTAATGTTATCTTTACAATACTTTACTGTAAATTGATAATAGTTTTACTGTTACCGTACATATTACATTAAACTACTAAAAACTTTACTACACTAAAACTACAGTAAATTAATGTGAAATTTACAACACAAGTTTACAGTGTATGTGAATTACTTTTTTAGGATGGACCGTGTTTGTACCAGAGAGACGTCAATTAGGGGAGTAACGATCCCCAAAGACATGGGCGTGGCTTTACCGATATACATGATCCACCATGACCCCGATTACTGGCCCGACCCCGAGAAATTTGACCCAGAAAGGTACGATCGGAATTATGGAATCTCGAGACATGAGCAATAAGAAAACCCTTGAATTTTGAGGAAACTCGCGCGTGTTCACGATTAATTTCTTTGGTTACACATGTCAAGTATAT
The DNA here is from genome assembly GCA_036873755.1 of Hanleya hanleyi. NCBI lineage: Eukaryota > Metazoa > Mollusca > Polyplacophora > Lepidopleurida > Hanleyidae > Hanleya > Hanleya hanleyi. The sequence continues at coordinate 64,174 of JAVTVY010016404.1, forward strand.
AAGTTTGGATTGCGGGTATTGGCGTGGCATTCTCCGAATATGTGTATTTTTTCTTGTTACGCGACTGTAATTTCCGTTAAGGCCTACATTGTAAGTGAACCGAATGCTGTCGTTACAGTGTATTTTGGAAAATGCTGAAAAGCCTATGTTTGAAGGTAATGACCCACTATCTAGAGTAACTTTTTTGAAATATATTACATATACATTTTCACTAGTTCACCCTAGTTCACTTGTTCAGAGAATTAAAACAAACTGAGAGCAGATTGCAGTGCGAAACTTGACAAATCGCATGGCTCTTCACACTGGGACCGAACATCAGAGATTTAGTAGAATAAATATACCCGTTTCAGTGCCTATGGTTCTAGTTACATTTTCTGGAAGAACTTGCACAAAGATTAGTCGAATTTCAAAAGGCTGATCAGATCAATAGATACTTACCTTTACCACTATCATCACTCACAGGTTTACCAGCGAGGAACGAGCTAAACACCATCCTCTACAGTGGATCCCGTTTGGTTACGGACCTAGGAACTGTATTGGAATCAGACTGGCTGTGGTAGAAATGAAGATACTTCTTGTCCAACTTTTCCAGAAATACCGCTTTGTCCCCAATGAGAAAACGGTGAGAATCAGTTATCGCCAATTCTATCCCTCAAAAAGTCAACTATTTTAAACAATGCTTCCACATATTCGTTCACAGAAAATAAAATCCAACTTGAAAATGGAACAGAAATAATGGGAGTCATACACAATGCAAAGTTGCCAATCAACGGCCAGGATATTCACTTCCTTTTTGCCGTTCCACGCCTTTCTCATACAGCTAGCCAATCATTGTCCAGAACTCGTACCTCCCGTTCACCCAGTGTCTCAATTGCGCAAGTGTCCCCATTGTGCTACACTGTAAAACAAGAAACCTATGATCAGCTATTGGGCATAGGTTACGTGGCCCGAATCTATCGACTTCTCCCACCAACTGTATTGCGGTAGTTTGTAATAGCTCTCATCAGATCGTTCCATTACATTTGGCCTGAGCTGTCCGACAAGATATGACGATGAACTTACCCTGTGTTTAATGGTGTTAAATCTTAAAAGTCAACTTATCAGAATTGTTAGCGGTTCCCTTTGAAATTATATGTAAACATGTTTCCTTGTGCCTGCTATGTTTAAAGTTTGTCCATTTTAATTAGTCGTCTAATTTGGAGCTTGCTAAACTTCAATAGTTAACTCTGCCTAAATTTTCTATTTTGCAGCGTGAATAACAAACTTAACACTACATAATGATCACCATTACTCTGTCATATTGATAATCTTTCACGCTTGAAATCACTTTGTAATTCTCTCCATATATAACGCCAGTATCATGTGCCGGGGCTCAATTACATAGGGAGACGTCATAGGGTATTCGCGTTCGAGTTCGAAAGGTCATTAATGCCAATAACAGGCGGCCCTTGTTTGTGTCGCTTGAAACCCATGATCAGTGAAATTGTCGAATGATTAATCGCGCACTCCTTTATGACCGTACACGGCATTATTGACCTTTGTGCCAGTGAACGAGAGTACATTGTGATGTCTCCGCATGTAATTAAGCCCCGGTACTCGGAACATCAATATATGGAGAGAACTACAAAGTTATTTCAAGCGTGATATATTATCAATATAACAGAGTAATGGTGGTCAATTTGTAGAGTTCAGTATGTTATACGCGCCGCAAAAAAGAAAACTTATATCGAGTTAACTGTTGAGTTTTGATAAGCCCCATAGTAGACAGCTAATTAAAATGGAGCCCTGTACTGCGCACGGATGATTGTATATTTTTCTCCTCAAAGTCAATGCTATGATGCACAAATGCGCAAAGTGAGGTAAAACATAAATTGTCTTGAACTAAAATATTAATAAAATATGTAATATAAACTAATAAAAGGATTGCTGTATTTTTTTGTTCTCCAGGTTCCTTTGAAATTCGGCGAAACAATAGCATTGTCCACCAGGGACAAAGGGGTGTGGATGACCGTCCAGAATCGTAAATAATAGAGATACGTACAGAACCATAATAATGGAGGATCATACAGAACCGTAAATAATGGAGGTTCTCAGAGAACCGTAACAATATAGGCTCATACAGAACAGTGAATAGTGGAGGGTCATACAGAAATGTATTAATGGAGGCTCATACAGAACCGTAATAATGGAGGCTTATACAGAACCGTAATAATGGAGGCTCATACAGAACCATATTAATGGGAGCTTATACAGAACAGTTAAAAATGGCTCTTACATAACCGTAATAATGGAGGATCATACAGAACCGCGATAACGGAGGCTCATACAGAACCGTACTAATGGATCGGACAGATCCGTTATATTGGAGGCTCTTACATAACCCTAATACTGGAGGCTCACAACCGTAAATAATCCCATTATGCCAATAAAATGTACGCGAAAGAATGCCTAAGTTTTGGGCGAAGCTGATTCGTAAAAGAAATAACCTAAATATCTTTCCTTGTAGACTTGTGTACAATTCGTATATAGCAGAACATTTTCATAGTAAAGGTCATAGTCTGGATAGCTCAGGTTGTGGGGCTTCCGGCTATCTCAAAACAGAATACAAAGTGGGTTTCTCATTATATTCTACGACTTCAAACTGTTCAATATAAAAAAACGTAGTCTGATAAGATCTCCGCATCCTCTGAAGGTTACAACAATACGCCCAAAGAGGAAAGATTATGCAACTCTGTGACAGGCATTATATTTGAACTCTTTTGAATCTGTAAGAATGAAATATATTCCAAAATACTATCTGGCCGACAGCTGTGAACAAAAATACGAAGATCTATTTAATACACACAACTATAGCTTATTGAAGGGACTGAATTTATTGATAGGTAAAATATTATCGTCTTACCCGAAGAGATACTATTTTTTGATGTATTACTGATGTATACTGAATCCGTATATAGTGTGCCACATCTTACAAATTTTATCGCGTTGAATCTATCATTATTTTATTGAAAAGTATATATAAATATTGTAAATATTGTATCTCATATAATTATTGCTCAAATCTAGGTCTAATCGTGACAATGCCTAACTCGGAAGACCTAACGCGGCATTGTTGTCAAAATTGAGTCTACAAAAGGGGTTATTTTCCGACTATCTTATGCGAGAAATATCGAATTTCTATCGATCTTTTCGAGTCAATGAGCGATTATTATTCAATCCAATGCCACTTTCTCCAGGTCAGATTTGCACCGTCTTCACATGGTGATCAGTAGAAAACTAGGATCGATATACAACTACGGAAGTGAACCTTCCTAACTAAGAAAAACGCGATATTGATACAGTATTCAACAATATGCGCATTGCTTCTCCAGTATTCAATGATATTATTTTGTCGTAGTTACATTACTTAAATCAAAAGCAAATCAATTTGCTTCTGCTTACATGCATTTTTCATGCTTGGTAATTTGGTTGTGTCGCAATGATGCGCGATTCGAACAAATCCCCAAAACTTTCATTTCATGCATTTATTTGGTCAACTGGCTATATTTATGCTTCCATGTTTAAACATGTTTGACCAACCCTTCGTTGAATATCCTATAAATGTCGTCGAATAAGCTCAGATATGCTGGAAATGCGAGATATTCCAGAGTTTGTCTCATATGTTGTACACGCTTAAAACTGAAGTGTTGAAACTTACTCGTATAGTGTTGAAATAACCCTTTAAGTGTGCCCAATGGGACTGCTCTTTAAGTGTTGTCCCTGTGGACACACTTAAAGGGTTATTTCAACAATTTACGAGTAGGTTTCAACACTTTAGTTTTAAGCGTGTACCTGTGGAATGGTCTGAGGTATTCACTTAATCAACACATATCGAGATACTGGTGAGACTGAAATGACGGAAGCTGAAGGGGTTGGCTGTAAAGTCTCCGTTCGCGGCTTTCGATTTGACGAATCCAATTATCAATTTGGAAGGGGTTATGGAATGAAACATATTATTGACCGAGAGTCAATGTGAGCTAAGGAGCCTAGAATTTGCTCCTGTTCGCACCTCGAGCAGGCCAATTTCTGAACATGCAGTCTTCAAGAGTGGTGTATGTGGGTTAGGACAGGGGTGACAGGCTGAAGATTTATGTAGGTACAAGGTGGCTACAGCGATTTTGCTGTGAGCGGTGGTGACACTAATTTTCCTGAAATATAGTGGGATAGGGGAACGTATAATCATTTGTTTGTAATTGGAAGAATCAAAACGATAGAAGTTATACACCAAAATAAAGCTCATACTGTTCACTAGATAATATAAATATTCCAGAAATTTTAGAACTTCGACGTCATAACGTCATAATTACCAGTAACTTAGTAATCTATTTGACCTCTATGCAGAATGGGACGGAATTATGAACAGAAACTTTCTGACATTATATTTTATTATATACCTGGGTCATTTTAAGTCATAGTGCAAAATTCTAGTAGCAAAGGATTATGAGTATATCCAACCTAGCACTCGAGAAGGGTATTGAAAAATTAGCATTTTCGTCCAAATTTTCGCATTTCTTTGCCATAAAGGCATGTAATTATTTTATTTTTTTCTGGAATAATGTTTTCTGTCGCCAGAAGTATTGGTTGGGGAAATGGAAAGAAATCTTGAAAATCAGGGTCATAATCGATCACAACTACCTTCCAAGAAAATGATGTCATCGGAGCAGCCAAAGTAGTGTGTATGATTTTCGGATGAAGCTTTCAATTCTTGCGTTTAGGCTGTAGATCAGTCATTTTTTTAGATTAATCGCATATTTATTGCAGCTTGATTGTCCGATGTTTT
>JAVTVY010016405.1:0-61629 GCA_036873755.1 Hanleya hanleyi
ATATGTTTCCTCAACGGTATCCTGGCCTGTCCGATGACGATTAGAACAAACGGTTCAGGGCGAACATGGCCGAAGATGGAACTTTCTGAAATGGCGACTTCTGATTGGACAAGAGTAGCCGAGAATACATCTAACGGACAGGAACGAATATGACAGATACAAATGGTGGCCTCCGATTGGACAAGAATCTTCTTGAATTGTAAATATACCCAACGCGGCTCCCCCAGCGTGGGTATGATGTAACATTGGGGAGAATAAACTATATGAAAAAACTTCTTGTTGTTGTTGTTCTCTCATGTGTCACCCTTGTTGTTGTTGTTGCTGTTGTTGTTCTCTCTCCGGTCTATATCATGGCGTTATGTTAGAGTGTTAAGGTGTAACGACGGGCGTTGACGGGCGTCACTGCATTTCGCAGAATGAGTGACAATTCCATGGAATATCTAGAAAATCAGAGCTTCTGAGCTATTTCACCAGGGCGTTGAATCATTGAGCTTGGTGTTGGCGGGCGTTGCTACAAGATGACACCTCACACGACGCATTCGCACCGCGGATGGTCCATCTCTACACCAAGTAACAACCTTCACTGCTAAAAAATGCCCACTTTCGCTACTACTCGTACTGATGACGTCACCAATGACGTCACAGATGCTGCGGACATGCCTCAAATTGGGGTCTACACCCCGAGAGCTACAACATGACACCTCCCACGACGCATTCGGACCAAGTATGGTCCATCTCTACCCCAAATACCTTCCTTCACTGCCCCAAAATGCTCACTTTCGCTACTACTCCTACTGATGACGTCACCAATGACGTCACAGATGACGCGGACATCCCTCAAATCGGGATGTACATCCCGAGAGCTACAACATGATACTTCCCTAGACACATTCGGACCAAAGATGGTCCCTCTCTACCCCAAATACCTTCCTGTACTGCCCTAAAATGCCCACTTTCGCTACTACTCGTACTGATGACGTCACAGGTGACGCGGACATCCCTCAAATCGGGATGTACACCCCGAGAGCTACAACATGACACTTCCCTAGACACATTCGGACCAAAGATGGTCCCTCTCGACCCCAAATACCTTCATGTACTGCCCCAAAATGGCCACTTTACTTACTACAACCAACTGTGCATGCGCAGATTAACGCGACTTGCACTTAAAAACACACCATTCTGACTCTAACCCACACAAGCTTCACTTTGACACCTTCCACGACCCATTCGGACGCATAGGGGTCCATCTCTACCCCAAACACACACCCATATACCCCCCCCCAAAATGCCTGATTTCTCTACTACGGCCAGACTGCGCATGCGCAGATTGACGCGACATGCATTTAAAAACACGCCATTCTGACTCTACCCCACACAAGCTTCACATTGATACCTCACACGACCCATTCGAACCGTGAATAGCCCATCTCTAACCCAAACACACACCCACATACCCCCCAAAATGCCTACTTACTATAATACGGGCCAGGCTGCGCATGCGCAGACTATTGAACACGGACGAACCATTAGTGTAGTCAAGTGCTCCTCCACGAGAGCTTCAAAATAAGACCTCACTCGACCCCATTGGACCATTAGGGACTCACCTAGACTCCAACATGTCCACCCCGTATGGCCCTATACACCCATAGCCATGCAGTATAGGCCTATGGGCCTACCCAGGCCTCGGTGACTTTTTTCAAAAATTTCACCGATTCGCTCCGGGACACTTCCTATCGTGTTCTAAATGACGAGACGTGAAAAACAAATCCAAACAACCCTACCGCAAATGTATAGAAGTAGATTTCCCAGGGGGACTTGTAAACATTGATCCTATACCCCCAGTATGGGACTATATGGGTCTATATGGGTGTCGGTGACTTTTTTCAAAAATTTCACCGATTCGCTCCGGGACACTTCCTATCATGTTCTAAATGACGAGACTAAGAAATCGAGACCCCACAACCCTACCCCAAATGTATAGAAGTACGTTTCCCAGGGGGACAAACATTGATCCTATACTCCCAGTATGGGACTATATGGGGCTATATCGTACTTTTTCAAAAATTTCACCGATTCGTGCCGGGACACTTCCTATCATGTTCTAAATGACGAGACGTGAAAAACAAATCCAAACAACCCTACCGCAAATGTATAGAAGTACGTTTCCCAGGGGGACAAACATTGATCCTATACCCCCAGTATGGGACTATATGGGGCTATATCGTACTTTTTCAAAAATTTCACCGATTCGCTGCGGGACACTTCCTATCATGTTTGTCTTGACGAGACTAAGAAAACGAGACCCCACAACCTATACCGCAAATGTCGAGAAGTAGGTTTCCCAGGATGGTCCTATACCCCCCATACCCCATATAGGCATTTTCACGTAATTTAGGATAAAGTCCGTGTTCCGTATTTTTTCAGGAAAAATTTTACATGCACCCACCCATGCTTGAAATATACTTCACTTTGATACCTCATACAACTCCATCGGCCCATTAGGGGCTCCCCTAGCTCCAAAACGTCTAGCAGGACCCATACAAGGTCCAGTTTTCGACACTAGGTGACCACATCCCGACGAAATGGCCAGTTTTCGACACCGGATGTGCCGCCATCTTGAACATACGTGCCGCCATCTTGGATATGGCCCATAATGCACCCGGTCAAAATACTCGCTTCTGATTGGCTGAGAGCTCTGTGACGGATTTGAAATAATCGCTTCTGATTGGACGAGAGATCCGCATTGCGTCTGCGCATGCGCAGAATGATATTCCTACCGCACACCCAACCCATCAGATGCCCCTTCACGAATGCTTCACTTTGATACCTCACTCGACCCCATTGGACCATTAGGGGCTCCCCTAGCTCCAAAACGGCTATTTTCATACCCTTGGGCCACCGCGCATGTGCAGAATGCCGATATTTCAACCCCACACCCAGCACATCAGATGCCCCTTCATGAATGCTTCACATTGATACCTCATATGACCCCATTGGACCATTAGGGGCTCCCCTAGCTCCAAAACGTATATTTCCATACCCTTCGGCCACCGCGCATGCGCAGAATGCCGATACTTGAACCCCACACCCAGCCCATCAGATGCCCCTTCACGAATGCTTCACTTTGATACCTCACTCGATCCCATTGGACCATTAGGGGCTCCCCTAGCTCCAAAACGTCTATTTTCATACCCTTTGGCCACCGCGCATGCGCAGAATGCCGATATTTCAATCCCACACCCAGCCCATTAGATGCCCCTTCACCTAAGCTTCACTTTGATACCTCACTCGACCCAATCGGACCATTTTATCTAGGGACTACTTTTTCTCCGCGGAAGCTTTTTCCGCGACCGCAAGGCATGACCGCATCACCGCGGATGAATACATCTTTATACAATTAAAATTAATTAATTAATTAATTAATTAATTTATTTATTTATTTATTTATTTATTCTGTGAAAACATGCAAATGTTCGAATCAAGGGAGATAACCCGAAATTTGTCAAAAATCAAAAAAGTGCAAACAGAGTTATCTATCCCGGCAAAATAAGGCCTGTAATCACCTTTATATACTACTGGTCTCGACACCATTTTTCAGTGTTGGTTTGGTTCAACACCATTTTCTCAACACCGTTTTTTGGTGTTGAACTGGCCTCAACACCACATTTTGGTGTTGAATTATGTCAACACCACTTATTGGTGTTGAACTGGCCTCAACACTAAAAAATGGTGTTGGGCCAACACCGTTTTTCTGGCTGTGTAGGGTACCGGTGGCAGCACCAGGTGAGCGCAGAGGCTCTAGCCCAATGGTCAAAGCTTGTGCGTGTGTTTGGACGGTCGACAATGGACTCGGGTGTTACTACAGGACGTTAAGGCGTCAAGGTAGGGCGTTGAGGCGGGCGTTAAGGCGTTAAGATAGGGCGTGAAGGCGTTCAGCGTTAAGGCGTAACCACGGGCGTTGACGGGAGTCACTGAATTTCGAAGAATTAGTGCCAATTCTATGGATATCTACACCCATCAGGGCTTCTGAGCTATTTCACCATGGCGTTGAAGCGTTAAGTTTGGCGTTGGCGGGCGTTACTGCGTTACGTCCATAAAAGCACGGTGGTTATACAGACTGACTCTAATGGTTTACAAACGACCTTATATGACAACTCAGTCAGTCACTCACTCACTCACTCACCCACACACACAGGTAATTCTACCAGGTACCCATATCGACCAAGGCTCCCGTCTCCCCCTCACTTCGCATATCACTCTCAGTCTGACTCAATAGGACACCTCACACGAAGGGTTCATCTCGACACCAAAACCTCCCCTTTTCTACTGCGCATGCGTAGATTGACGGCATTTCCACTATACACTAGTCGAATCGGACTCTCCCCATGAGTGCATCAATGTGACACCCAATACGACCCATCTGGACCAATATTGATCATCTCTACTACCCCAAAACGTCCATTCAAATGCTCCTTTTCCATGTTTTTGGAACAAATGGTGTTTGGCGTCTATCGGTATTAGTTCCAATAACAAAGAGAGAATATTATAGATGCAACATCAAATGGCGGCTTTTGATTAGACAGGAGCAGCCGTCGGTGCGCCTGTTACACGGACAAGGGCATACTTGAATTGTAAACATACCCAACGCAGCTCCCCCAGCTTAGTTACGATATCACATTGGGGAGAATAAACTATACCAAAACTTGTGACGGTGTTGATCTTTCTTTCTCTCATCTGTGACGTCAATTTCGGTGATGACGTCATTTTCATCAAGGGTCGGAAGTCAATGGTTAAAGCATGTGCGTGTACAAGCGTCTAGTCCGTCATTCATAATTCAGCCGTCGTCCATTAAAGTATATCCGCGTCCATAATCCAAAGACCTATTCCATATCCATATAACAGTATTAGTACCAAATTCAAAAAAGGCAATCATAGTATACATAAACATAGGCTAGTTTCCTGCAAGAGAGAAGCGGTCAACAGTTTTCAATGATGCCGACAAGACATCATGATGTTCCAAAAATATAAAATCCGTATCGCTGATCAGTATTCTTAATCCATAATAATCGTTCTAAAGTCGTTATCTAGAGAATGGTGTATCTCAGTCACGCTTTGATTGTGACTGTTCATATGAGCACCATGAGGATCTTGAAGCACATGGGTTCATACGGCCCCTAGCCCCGGGTTAAGCGGAATTAGACACAAGTTACGAAACGTAACGCCATAGATCTTGCACGCTACGTTCGTATTTTGCTATCAGCATGCGATATGTATCGCCAAATTTGAGAAACTTTGAGTGGAGGCGCTTGGAGGAATAGCCCTGTTTTATAAGTTTCTGCAACAATGTTTTGTGACGTTGATTGAAATCGTCACAATTAACACTGGATCTAGAAAATTCTACTAGGCGAGAAATGTATACGCCATATGCAGTGACCGTGACCGTGACTGGACGGTTGACGATGCGTTAATGCGTTACGTTGTGGTGTTAAAGCCTTATGCTAGGGCGTTAACACCTTAAAATAAGGCATTAAGGCGTTAAGATAGGGCGTAAGGCGTTACAGAAAAAAAGGTCATAAATCAAATACAGTGGGTTTCTGCTGTCTCTACTACTAAGGGGGCAACTGGACTTTCAATACGCTTTCTCTTCTACTGATGGCCCATTAGGAGCAAGGATACTCCAAACACGCCCCTGCGTACACGAAAATACTATCTTCCATACTACTCTCAGATTTTGTTCTTTTTTGTTTTCGTAAAATTCAGTATGTATTTTTTTTGTACTATAAAATCCGTGTAATGGGACCGAGCCACCTAAGCCATTTAGCAGGTACATCACGCACAAATATTATGACTTCCGTTTAGCGGATACATTGTTACGCTAGTATTATGACGGCATTGGCACGCGCTGGAAAGTGGTAAACAATGCAAGGGTTCTATAAATTTAGCACACATACTTCCCACAAGAAAAACGTTTTCATGTACACGTTTTCCAGTTATGTAGTGAGTATGCCCAGTCCAGTCCAAGAATTTGATGCACTCCATTTATAGGTAGATGGCGCTGCGATCGACTAGCCGACGTCATCCGGGCGATTATCGGCGGTGCCATTGTTACCGACGTTATGAAAACGTAAAGTACATGCACGGACGGGCATGTTTTTCCCGTTTTACGAGAGATTTTACCATGCTATTATATAATACTAACGCGACGACAACGTATATGTATCAATGCATTCACACCACGGAATAAAACATGCTGGCTTGCTGGTCTCCGATGACGTCATGCTTAACCGGGACATTGTACAGGCGGTTTGCTGAGGAAAAAAAGCCTGTTTTACAGATCAGTACGTCAGTTCTATTTATAGATCACCCGAATTGATGAAGAAACAGTCATTATAAAGACTTCACGGTAATAATAAAGATACTGCGTAGCCATGTAATAATGTAAAGTACTGTACTCCCATTGTATTCACGTTTTCGTGGCTAAGCTGATCGACCACCCCATCCGCTGAATATATTCGCTTATCACATCAGACGTCACAGGGAGCGCCAACTTGTATATCATGCATATAATCTAACATTGAGTTGACTGAGGTCGTATTTAGGGGCAGGTAACTCTTGCTTGTTTTATTTCTTTGAATATATCCTTCACGTGCGGTGACTTTTGACCAGAAAGTCACGTGACGTGACCGGATGTGACCGGATATGACCTTTGACCCGGATGTGACATTTGTCCCGATGTGACGTCACCGGGTATGCAATTCAGGCGCGCATAAATAATAATAAATTCCAGGGTTCCTACCACTAGGGCGCCATCTTTTGTCTTTCATTTTGGACTGCGAGAAACACGAAGAGGAGGATACAAACAAAGTAATATTACAGCCTTCAAAACGAAGTGGGGTCCTCTTGCATTTTCCATCGACTGAGGCCAGCGACATGTTTTATTTGTGGCATGCAATGTAATATGAAGGAACCATCATTCCAAGTCATGGTTCGTCTATCAATCCGAGCCATGATGGATAGCTTGTTCACCACAATATTCCGAACATGCCCATATTTGAACTAAACAAGCACCAGGCAACATGTCGTATATTTCGTCTTCTTCTAGTTGTTTTGAAGTCCGATGTTCGTATCCGTGATTGTTTTGACTTGCTGTTTCCTCTCGGTCTTCAAAGAGTTTGCCCTCCAGCTTTTCCTCCGAATAAACTGGGCCTTCATCTAAATATACTGAGAGCCCCCGAAGGTTGCGTATTGTTCCAAAACGCCATCAGTTCATTGGCTGGTATTCTAAACAGACGGTTCGTGTAATAAATGTAAAGCCCTCATCTGAGTGCAGGACCTTGTATGAAGCGTACAGACCTGCATTATAGAGTCTGGAAGGAACATACGCCAACTCAATCTCAGTAAACTCAGATATAATATCACGGAACATTATATCTGACATCAACGCTATATAAATACCGTGCGAATTTTACACTACATATGTTAGCCAATCAGGAGGCTAGCTGGGCAAAATAACTTTAAAAAGATGCCCTTGTAATTACACACAGCAGCACGTGGACCAATATAGTAAACTGAAATGAGAAACAGCACCCTATTTAGACATCGCCCGTGGTAAAAGTAAACTTCAAAGGATTTAACCCTGCCGAAAAGTCTGCTACTTTCAGGTAGTAGAAAATGTTGAAAGACTGAAAGTCGTTAAGTTGTTTGTTTCTGTGAACTAAACGTCAATCAATGTCAAATTGTTTGTCGTGATTGGCTTATTATGGAATTTCGTAGAATATCGGCAAAACTTTCGCACGAATTCTTCATATAGCGTCACAATCTGGATGGTATTTCCCTGATATAAAGCGAGTACTCCGGGGTTTTTAGTCAAACGAGTGCTCATTCGTCCCCATGGTTCATTCACACCCATGGGTTCATTCACCCCCATGGGTTAGTTTATAGAGATAGGGAGATCTCGTACCCTTTCTATACTACTCATCGCGCATGCACAGTCGACCCATTCTACTGTAGGGTGCAAGCCTGGCCCATGGAATCTCAGGTAGTGAAAACACCAGGTCTCTCGCCTCACCCTATCCCGCGCCACACCTATAGGGATAGGGAGATCGCGTGCCCTTTCTATACTACTCATCGCGCACTACTCATCGCGCATGCGCAGTCGATCCATTCTACTGTAGGGTGTAAGCCTGTCCCATGGAATCTCAGGTAGTGAAAACCCCAGGTCTCTCGCCCCACCCTATCCCGCGCCACACCTATGCGACCCGCTGTGCAGTGAGTAAAGCGGAGTAGGAGGAAGAGGAGGAGGAGTAGGAGGAGGAGTCGGACACGCCATGGCTTATACTAGGTAGATGGTTGCTTTTCAGACGTCCATTCTTCACACCTCTTACATATCTCGCCAATCCATAATCAAAATAGTTTAGTGGCACTAAAAGCGACCATATAATAAAAATATGATCGTGTTATACAAGCTAAATTATTTCAGTAATGGTTATTATTGGTATTCCCTGAACAATCCGAGGCGATTTCTTGTGCAGAATATATCTTAGTATGGCTTTGATTGTCATTGCTCATGTGAGCGCCATGAGAATCTTGCATTATATTGTGTTCATTAATCCATACGTCTTCTCTAGAGTCCTGAGTTAATTACGCTCTCAATTTAATACTCCTGTCTAGTTATTTTCTATAATTATGTCGACTTAAGTTAACCCTACCACGCCTGTCCAATGTTCTGTCTTATCTTCAGAACAATTGAAAGCTGAAACCAGACTTACAGCTTGCGCCGTTGATGTCACTTTGAGCCTTTTGGCTTACCCACAAGCAAGGAATCATAGGTAAATTTAAAACAGTATAATTTTATAAATAGCGCTGCAAATCTTTCCCTTTTTATAAGGGGAAATGGGATGGAAGTTTGGTGGTAGTAGAGAAAGCGCAGTTAAGTTTGGAATGGGTTAATGTGTGTGGAATATGACATTGGGTGTTACCTGGGCCGTACCTGGTTCATGTTGCGCAGTAATACTCGGAGACTAACAGAGAAAGCACAGATACGGTCGGATTGAGTGCGCACTTAGGACTACACCCCTTGGAAGAAACACTAGCTCATATTGGCGACTAGTGGCATGTGGAGCTGAACTGACATTTACAAGGTCATATACGTCGTAGGTTCAGTGATAAGCGCATGCGCACTCTAGAACTTGTAGAAACACGGCATTTCTGGATGAGCATGGGATTTTTTTAGAGGAAATGTGGGCGATACTTTGTTCAATGAGTTGTTTTCGTTGTTCTAGTAAAAGTATCGCTGTTTACAATAAGATTGACCTGCTGATACAGTAAAGTGCGATCCCACGTAACGAACCATTATGAAAATCAAGAAGCCATACTAGGAAAACAGACGTAACATATAGAGAGAATACATCACCCTACACACAGTCGTTGACTACATGTTCTGATTGGCTCGTCTCCGATTTGTATATGACATTTACACCTCGAATTTGAATGTTTTCGGTGGTCTGAGGTGGTTTTCGATGTTTTCGGTGGTCTCAAGGCTAATTCGAAGTGTTACCGGAGAAGTCGACTTGTGTATGAAGATGCTTGGAAGAAGATATTGGGTTACCACTCGGTCAAATTGCGAAATTGCAAAATGTCACGATTTTGACATTGCGAATTTGATTGCGATGTAAAGGGGTCGTCATTTCGACCCTTAACATGGCAAATCCTCAAATTACCGACATCATGTCGATCATTAACATCGCATTGCGACGGGTTGCGATGTTAAGAGCTTGTACAGTGCCTGTCACTAACGTTACTGATCTTATTATGTTTGCTGAGAAGTCAATTAATGATATTCAGTGCAATTCTCTTTCCAGTTTGCGAATTGTAACTCTGATCCGTTTCCTACACTTGGTTCACCTCACCTTTCCGAGTTAACATAACGCATTATCGATTACCGATAACAACATAAATCTTTGAGAGAGTCGGTCGTGCTTTATAGAATTTTGAGCTTTCACTGATTCTTCTTTGGTCCTTGTATTGATATAGGTGCCCATGGTACATTGAATTATCTCCTCGTGCTTCGGTTCGATTCCCGTAACGATATCCTAGTCGATATGTGGTAGCGTGTATCTCTTGGACGTGATAGTGAAGTGAAGTCAAATGCTTTGAGTGAAATTTCATCATTCAATGGCAATTTATATCGACGAATGAGGTTGCTAACGCACGCCACAAATAGCTCCGCATTTCGGTTGTTCCAAAGAAGTACCGATATCAGTCAATATCTCCATCAATATCACAGTCTGTAGTACTGATTCAGAGCTAATCTTCCATCGAGCATTCTAACACATACACACATGGATATGTCACAAGAACATTTTTCGCGAGAGGAAAGCTGAACTACCAGAAGGGAAGCCTATAGAAACAGATTGGAACCAGAAGTGTGTTGGGGCAACACAAACTTAAATTTCAACTTGAAAACATGACGACAAAAACGAGGCCGACTACGGATGACAAGTACACAAGATCTTGTGTCATTTCCATTATTTTAACACCTGTGTTGGCGCAACACAAACTTGTGAGATGACATGCGAACGACACTTTCGCGCATACGACACCATTTCATAGACGAACGAACGAATACAGCTCTCCAAAAGATCTTGTACCATTTCCATTATTTTAACATCTGTATTGGCGCAACATAAATTTGTGAGATGACATTTTCGAGCACCGTTTCATCATTTGACTCGCACTAGACAGCACTAAAAAAAGATGAAAAGTCACTGGTGAGAAAACACCATCATTCCTAGTCATGGTTCGTCTGACAAAGTACGGAGTATAACTGGTATAGTTAAGCTGGGCGTTGCCGGGCGTTACTGCTCATAACAGCAAGCGTATCGCAAAAACGTGCACTGTCGACGTTCAACCATCAGCATGGCTTATACTTGCTCTGAGTGCGAACGCACGTTCACCAGACGTTACGATATGATGCGACACCAGAGGAATATACATGGAATTGAAGACACCGAGGCACAAGAAGCCGATGCAGATGCTGAGAATATTCCAGCTGATTCTGAGAGTCCGCTGAAAGTCTATCTACTGATACAGAGAGCATGATCTCAGATAGTCAGGCTACACCTCAAGAAAGCCTGAGTGAGGAAGAATCTACCCTTTGGTATCGTCTTGTGACAGCAGCTATTAATACTCACGCTGCAGCGATCGAGGACGCGGGACAGGATAATTTACAACAGGCGTACATCCAAATACGCCCCACCATCAGGAAAACAGCCATGTCGATCTATGAACAGTAGCTACCCCTTGAAATGAAAGGCGACCCCATGCACAGGACCATCATGAAGACCAAGCGTCAGCTGGAAGAGGATATGATGCTACCACCCACCGAGGCCCTGCAAAATGCGCAAACAGCTGTTCCGTGACATATTGCCGTTACAGTATCCTGGCCTGCGCGACGAGGATTAGAGCGAACATGACCGAAGATTGAACTTTCCTCCTCCTCCTCCTCCGACGACGACTCTGACTCCGACTCCGACGACTCCGACGAAATTGACAGTCTCCAAACAGGGTTATCTCCCCTTCTGCCAGACGATTTATCCTGCCGTCATTAAATTTACATATAGCCCTGAACCAAAACATTTCACACTACTTGAATCTTACCAGCCAAACAGTCTTTATCAGCATACTAAATATACTGAGATATTTAATTTTGAGGATGTGAACGTGCGGTGGGCATTAATTGATTTCGAAAAACAAACATTGCTTGTTTTTTTTCAAACAAACGACCGTTGGAACAGTGATCACGCAAAATTATAAAAAGAGCGCTCTAAGGATGATAAACCTTGTCAATTTCATCCACTCACTAAAAGTATCTTGGTTAAGACGAATGATTTTTCAACAACAAAAATGGCAAACAATAATGGATGATGTAATACTACAAAAAATATGCAGTGTTGGTAGCGAATATTTGAGAATACTGTTTAATAAAACAAAGAACCCTTTTTGGAAAGACACTTTCAAAGCCTGGTATATTTTCGGTAAAAAAATAAAAATAGAAACCGCCGAGGACATATATAATGAACCGCTATGGTACAACACAAATTCAAAAAATTCTTCATTTTTCGTCGCAAAATGGTATGAAGATAAAATTAGATACATCAGAGATATCGTCGATATCAACGGTAACATAATGAAATTTGAAGATTTCAGAAGAAAATATAAAACGAGTGGAAATTTCTAAGACTATATTAGGCTAACTAAAAACGTACCTACTCTCTGGTCTAAACCACTTCACTCAAATTTCAAGGAAGTACACCAGACATCACCTGCCGGGATAACAAAATGTTTACGAATTTTGTCAGGGCAGGGAACGGGTTGTAGACGCTATTATGATGTAATTGATTATAATGATTCCATCATACCAATATCAGCTGATAGATGGGAATCATCTTTGAATCTTATAAACCAGATAGATTGGAGTAGTGTATACTGTAGTTCTTTCCGTTGTGCAGTCGACACCAAACTACGAGATCTGCAGTATAGACTCCTACATAGAATCATTCTCACAAATTCATTCTTATATAAAATTGGTTTGACGGAAGCTAAAGTATGTGATCACTGTCAAAAGGAAACAGAAACAATGGAGCATTTATTTTGGAATGTTCACAAGCCAAAAAGCTGTGGAAATGTCTAGAAACCTGGCTAAAGGATACAGTGGGAATACGGGGTGAAATATCGAACGAAAAAAATAATCTTGGGCTGGGAAAGAAATCAAAATTGTCTTAATGCTTTGCTGTTGAAAACCAAAAAATATATTTATGCAACTAAGTTTGATCAGGGAACTCTCAGCTGGAAAGCTTTACTGAACATCATGTACAAGTACTACTGCATTGAATATTTTGCAACCAAACTTTCGGGGAATGTTATGAAGTACAAGAAAAAATGGATACTGTTCGAAGATTTCTTTAAATCCTTTCGACAAAATGAAAAATGAATTGCTTCTAAAGGGCTGTCAGCATCAAACAATTAAGCATATAATTTTATTATTGTTAAGCCAAGTGTGGCCAAGGTGGTTTCTTATGGGACCACTTTGGATACAGTTGGGAAATGCGTGTTTGTCAATTGGGTTGGGGTTTTTTCTGGGGTATTTTCCTGGTTGGTGAAGCAAATGGGTATGGATATTTGTGAAAATAAAAAGGGGTAACATGAAATGGTGAAGACCGGGATAAGACTGCTACATTGAGAGTGACAAAGGGTTCATATTTGTATAATATGTATTATTATTATTGAGAATGCAAATTATGTATATGAATTTTGAAAGAATAAAAAAAAACCCCGACCGTTAGCTTTGATATAGTGTTATTGTTGCTGTTGTGAAGAGATGAGCAGTTATTTAATTACCGATAGTCACCGATTGTTTGTTTTCTTTTGTCTGTCGAATTCCCCAAATGCGCTGCAGTTGATTAATTCTGGTTAATTCAAGTTGTTGCGATACAGAGCAGTTCTGATAATCTCGCACTTTTAATCTCCGTCAAAGGCTACATGGCTTGGTAAAGACCCACTGTGCGGAGAATGGCAGGGCGTTTTTTCGCCCCATTCTCTGCCTGCGCATGCGCACCATTGCGCTACTTTTACTCCACACCAGTCCAGTCTAGATGCTACCCCATGAGAGCTTCAAACTGATACCTCACACGACCCATTCGGACCACTATGGGTCCACCTCGACCCCAAAACTTCCATTCCAGTGCCCTTTTCCCACAATTTCCTGCCTGCGCATGCGCAGAATGTTGAAAACGGACGACACATAAGTCCAGGCGGATGGTCACCCGCGAATGCTTCACGATGACACCTTTTTTTCTACTGCGCATGCGCAGATAGACGATATTTCTACCTCACGCCCATCCAGTTGGACGCTCCCCTACGAGTACTTCACTATGACACCTCACACGACCCAATCGGACCACTACGGGTCCACCTAGACCCCAAGACGTCCACCTCGATCTGTCTGTCTACTGCGCATATGTCATCAGAACTTTTCACCAAAAGTCAACGCATGGCCACGAGACACGAGACCCCTCCCATCGTGTTCTACAGCTCGAGATAAAGAAAACAAGGTGCCACACCCCATACCGCAAATGTCCATGAGTGGGTTCCCCATTGGGACTAACAATGTCCACTGCGCCGAAATGGACCCAACGTGTCCACCTCAGACCTGCCTGAAATTTTCAGCGAAAGTCAACCCATGGCCTCGAGACCCTTCCCATCGTGTTCTGCATCGCGAGACAAAGAAAACAAGGTGCCACACCCCATAGCAAAATCCACAAGAAAAGAAAAATGACCACCCCAATACCCCTTCACCAAACATGCATTCCCCGGAGATTAACAATAGAAGTCACTGGGGTCTTATGTAGGGGCAGATCACTCTTGCTGGGCCATCACGTGACCGGAAATGACATTTGACCCGAAAATGACCTTTGACCCGGAAGTGACCATTGACGCGGAAATGATATCCCCGGAAGTGACGTCATCCGGGACATCGCCACGTCACGCCACAGCCTCACTCCTCAACCTCAATTTTGCTAATGAATAAGGGTTTTCTATACTACTGTCGACCTTCCACAAGTTGACTTGACGAGAGTCAACTTGCAAACAAATCGACTTGTGGAAAGTCGACTTGTGCAACTACACGGCAAATCGACTCTTGGTATGTCAACTTACCACGAAAAAATGAGACAAGTCATCATGTTCAAAGTCGACACGTCGAGAATTATCGCACCAATTCGAATTGGATAAAGTCGACGTTTTGACTTCTCAAGTTGTTGCAAGTCGTCTGAAAAAATCTCCGACAACTCGACATTCTTGATACATCGCGAGAATCGCTTTCCAGCAACTGAATATTCGAGATAATTTGATCCATTTGTCACCTTACACCGCGCGAAGTCGCGAGAAACATTTCGCATTATTGTGATCAAATTAGGTAAATCGACTGGAGCGAAATCGCAAAGACGCAATGCAACTCAACATTTTAAGGCAACTAGAGTCGGATAAACGTTTCCGTAGAGATGTGAGGGATTTGCTATTTTTCTTCAAATGAATCACAATCAATGGTGCGAATGGTTTCGTTTCCTGTCTTCAATCGTTTCTCAATGGTGAAATTTCCAGAAATAAAAAAATCGGAAAGGAAGTGTAAAGATATGTTCGAGTACATAAACAAATTTGTCGTAATTCAATCGAAATGTGTTCTGTGCTTCCTCTGTGAACTATCTGTTCACAGAGTTTGAGATAGCCATACAAATTTAGAGATTAGAGGTAATGTTGTAAGTTCATCACGCTCCATGCTATCATGGATAAAATATATTAATCAAAAGGTGCTGCAGGACTTGGTAATTATCTTTTTCTGCCTCGTGCATTGTTTGTGTTATCTAATTTAGCTCGATTATTTCTTATTTTCTTATTATTAAGAAATTCCTGTTGGGTAGGTGTTGACCAATTACCGGCATAGGTTGGTGACAATACCTTCTGTGCGTGGGTTGTTATATTCCTGTGTTAGCCATGGGCTACAGGTCACGCACCAAGATTTATTTTTTTCTCCACAAGAGTTGCCAACTGCTCGACAAATTTGGCCAATCTCGTATTCGTACACCGAGTCAATTTCTACGTACACGTTTTTA
Organism: Hanleya hanleyi; assembly: GCA_036873755.1. Classification (NCBI taxonomy): domain Eukaryota; kingdom Metazoa; phylum Mollusca; class Polyplacophora; order Lepidopleurida; family Hanleyidae; genus Hanleya; species Hanleya hanleyi. The sequence goes on from JAVTVY010016405.1 coordinate 15,672, forward strand.
ACTCGCCTTGGTATATCATCTCAACAATTATCATCGGAATTCGAGATGTGTATTTCTTCTTCGAAGCAATCAAATCTGTTTTGGATGACGTCATCGTCCAGCAGTTGGATCAGTTCTTTAATATGCTGCTAGGGGTGACGCGATGATAGGTTAGTAAATCAATGACCCACTTTATGACAGATTCGGGGGCAATGACGTCTCGTTACTATTGAAAATTCTATAACACTTGTGTCTATAACTTGCTAACCGTGCAATTATTGAGTGTTTTAGCACGGTTGTATGAAATGTACATGTGTCAAGTGCAAGTGGTCATTGGGAGATTTTATTTTACAAGGCGGGAGAGAAAGGGGTCGTCTGCTTCATACAATCGAATAAACACACAAATGAAGTACAAGATGGAATTTCTTTCTCAAGTTTAACTGCTGTTTTCATCGTGAAATTGATTAACAAAGCGACACAAATAGACCTAAATCCATGTATTTCCACAGGGCCTGGCTCGGCTGACAGAATAACTCTCCATTTGAGCGACCACATATACTCGTTCACTGACATTGGCACGATGCCAACCGAGATGGGACCTCACGCCAATATCAGTGGAGTTTTTTTCAAGAAAGGGGAGAAAGGTTGTCGATTTAAAATATGTTTCCAACCTTTCATCATAGGCGTGCTCAATGGTTATTTTACGCACGGTAGTGTGAAAAAGTTTAGTCTGAAAAACAGATTAGTCTCCCTGTAATAGTGCTAAACTACCCGACGTATATGACATCTAATGAGTGATAGTTGTGTGTAAAACACAAGAAACTGGTGACCTATTTCTTCACAAACAACTGCGAAACAAATCCAGATAATGAACGATAAAACAGCTCATAATTATTTTATTTTCGGGGTTTTTATGGATAGATTCTTGGTTAACTTCCTGCATTGTTGTTGTATTTAGTAAGGTTCATAAATTGAGTACAACAAGCAGCCAGAGGATGCTAGGTCCCCCGCCAAAATGGCAGCAATATTTATAAGCGTTCTCGGTCTCAGGGGATATACATGAGGGTGGCAACAGCTACTTCACAGGCGTAAGAAGCAGAAGGGTCTTTCCGCCTCCCCAGGTTTTGAGATCAACGCAGAAAGGCTGACTGAATGTTGATTGCTGCTGTAATATATTTTCCTCACGGTGTAGCATGAAAATTATGTAACCAAAATGCAACCCCAAGCGACATCTCATGGCATATTATCTGCAAACTAAATTTGACCAGAATCTGAAGGCATCCTCAACCTATTGCCCGGAAACCAAATTTAGACTTTGCCATCAGGTGTCACCACCTGTAGGTGCAAGCAGGCAAAACGCAATCCCAAACGACATCTCATGGCATGGTATCGGCATATGAACTTTGAGAAGGATCTGAAGAGGGGTCCTCAAGTTATTGCCGGTACTGGATGCCCACTGGCGTTTGTGTTATTTGGGGTGGGTCAAATATGAATACCAAATTTGAGAAGAATCTGATGAGCAGTTCCCAAATTATTGCCCGGAAACAAATTTTTCCACCAGGAGGCACCACCTGTAGGCAGAAACGGGCAAAATACAATCCCAAGGGACATGGTATCGTGGTGTCATGTTATCTGCATACCAAATTGAGAAGAATCTGATGAGGGTCCGGAAACCAAATTTAGATTTTGACACCAGGTGGCACCACCTCTAGGCGCAAGTCGGAGAAATGCATTCTCAAGCGACATCTCATGTCAAGGTACTTTCATACCAAATTTAAGAAGAATCCCATGGGTGGTTCTCAAGTTATCACCCGGAAACAAATTTGTGATTTTGCCACCAGGTGGCGGCACCTGTGAGTGCAAGTGAGCGAAAGGCAATCCCAAGCAACATCTCCTGTAGGGTAGGGTATTTCAAAGAAATTCGACCGAGTGTTTCTAAGTTATATCACTTGCAGCACGGAATAATGGAATGAACTCTAGTGGCGCCATCTCCGGGTGGATTTTGCTGAAACACAACACCAACTGACGTTTTGTCGCAAGGAATGCATTTGCCAAATTTCGAAGGAATCCGACAAATCGTTCCGAAAGTTATCGCTCGCGAAGGATTTGAACAGACATCCACGGACATGCACTGAAGATTGGAACCAGACCCAGTGGCGCCACTACAAGCAGATCTTGCTGAAATGCAATACCAACCGACGTCTTGTCGCAAAGAATGCAGATGCCAAATTTCGGAGGAATCCGACAAAGCATTTAGGAGTTATCGCTTGCGAAGTATTTGAACATACATCCACGGACACATAGAAGCAAGAGCCATTTTAAAGTCCCCGGCCGCGTTGCGGCGGGGGACAAAAATTAGTTCACTAATCGCTTCAACAATCGCTGTTATGTCTGTTAAATTCCCATTGATAAAACCACGCTTCATGGTCATGAGTGTACAAGGGAATCAGATTGCCTGCAATGGTAACATGGCTACTCCATCCAAGTGTTTGAATTTTGAATTGGCTGTTGACTGTTGATAAAGTTAGCAATGGACGGGAAAAGTTCCTTGAAGCTATGATGTAAGCGGGAGCATCGCTGCCAAAATGGCGGCATGACTTCCAAGTACATAAGAGCCGTGATCTCACTATCACGAAAGCATGACTCCCAGAATGAGAATGTATCCGTAGAAATATATTTCATCTCCACGCATATCTAACATCTCTTACATGCCATAAAATTGCCAAGGGAAATTGATTTGCCTCATATCTGAAACTACACGAGCGTATAAAGCAAATGTCCGCACATTCCACGGCCGGTAGGCTAATCAGTTTAACGGGATGGGAATGTATTTCGCTGAAACATCAAAGCGTCTCCATAATGTTCATATTGATCCTTCTGATGAATTAAATATTAATATGTCGTCTACATCGATGTATTTCTCTGATGCAGTTTGATGTGTTCGGAAATTTGTCCGATCAGCTTTTATTCCACTGCACTGCGTTGAAATCTTTATCCGGGATGACGTGACTTCCGGTGTCAATCTGCGAATGCACAGTCGGGCAGTAGTAGAATGAAGGCATTTGGGTTGACTTTTTGAGGTCGAGCTGGACCATCCGTGATTCAAATGGACCGTATGGGGTCTCATATTGAAGCGCTCTTGAGGGATAGTCCGATTGGGGTGGTGTGTATTTGAACGACTGTCAATCTGCGCATGCACAGTCAGGGAATAGCGGAAAAGGGGCACATGGGTGGACGTTTTGAGAGAGAGATGGACCATCCGTGGTCCAGACAGGCCGTCTCAGGTGTCATATTGAAGCGCTCTTGGGTTCGACTGGGCTGGTGTATCGTGGAAGTGCCGTCAATCTGCTCATGCGCAGTCGCGCAGTACTACAGAACGATGGCATTTGAGTGGACGTTTTGTGGTCGAGGTGGGCAATCTATCGAGGTGGGTGGGTTCTATTGAAGCTATTATCAGGTAGAGTCCGATTGGGTTGGTTTATATTGGAAGGGCTATCAATCTGCGCATGCGCAGTCGGGCAGCAGTAAAAAAGGGGATTTGAATGGACGTTTTGAGGCCGAGATGGATCATCCGTGGTTCAAATCTGGCGTGGGTGGTATCCTATTGAAGCTCTAATCGGGTAGAGTCAGATTGGTGGTGATACGCTCATGCTTACTTCGGGTTACTAGAGAAAGGGCAGTTTCGGAGGTTCTCACTATGTCCCAGGCACGTTTATGCATAGTAATACATGTAGCGAGAGAAGGAAAATCTCTACGCATAGCATTACATAGCCTATACAACGAGAGAAGGGGAATCCCCATGATACTGGTAAGATTCGAACCCGCAGTGCGGGCTCCAAAGGCTGGCACGTTGTCATCCCGGACATGTATCCGTCTATACCTTACTGTGTGTAAGGTCCCCGATATTATAGTCAGCACTATGCGCAATCTAATGGCAAGTGTGGCGCCCACCGGGGGTGTCGATCTGGCTACTTGTTAGTGTGAGTGGGTGTGTGTGTGAGTGCGTTCGGGTGTTCGTGTGGGTGTGTGAGTGTGTGTGGTGGTAGCGGCCTCGCTGAAAGCCCGTCTTAACGCAGTGACGCCTTAACACTAGGTATTAAGTCTTCTATACGTAGTCCCTTACGTCTTAATGCCATGACACATACAAGCGTCTAGTCCGTCATTCATAATTCAGCCGCCGTCCATTAAAGAATATCCGCGTCCATAATCCAAAGACCTATTCCATATCCATATAACAGTATTAGCACCAAATTCAAAAAAGACAATCATAGTATTGTAGCGGATTTCGACCCAATATCACCACCGAATATGCGATTTCTCAGTTACAGTACTTCTTCACCAGTACTAACTCAAAACTCAATTGGTAGCGTGAATTTTACCAGTGGTATATGGATTTTCTCATTCGTTAGTAGCATTTCTTCATGGAGACGCCCGCTACTGTGTGATTCGTCATAAAAGTCAAGTCCTGTCGATATTCATTTGGTCATTCACTATTCAAGATATCTCTATTCAATGAGCAAGTTAAGTCCCGTTTTAAAGTTCAACAAATAAACAGCAAACAGTTTTATTCGTAAAGGCAACATGTATATGGGTATATGACGAGGTTAACTGGTGATATTCTGATCTGATTTTCACGGAAAAGTTCAGTCTAATATAGTGATAAATATGAAAAACTTGTCAGCCTAAGATATGGGTATTTATTCATTCCCGGTACTTGATACTTTCAGTCCCAATCAATCTGAAACTGTACTTCTTCAGAAGGAATAATGCCAAATAATAATTGGCAACGCTTCCCAGGAAAATACGGCTTGTATAATTCAGTCCCAGCAGTTGAAATTTAATATTTTAGGAGTAAACCGTCACTGGATTCTGGTAAACTACATCACAGTGTTAATTTTGGGACTCTCAGTCCCAAATTGAGGATTATGAGATTACGAAGTCAAATATTGGGACTCCCAGTCCCAAATTAATAATTTATGGGACTACAGAGTTCACTTGGGACTCCCAGTCCCAACTTGGGAAACCCAGTCCCAAAATAATAACTTATGGTATAATTTAGTTCACTTGGGACTCCCAGTCCCAAATTCACGATCTCAGGAGTAATTGAGTTAACCTGGGACTCCCAGTCCCAACTTGAGAATATGGCACCAACAGAGTCAGTCAAACTTGAAACTGTATATATTACTCCTAGAAAACTGGGAATATCAGTCCCAATAATGAAATGGGAAGTCCAGTGTCACAACTTGGGACTCTCAGTCCCAAAACAGTTCTTGGTGTCAGAACTCTCAATTTAACCCTATTGTGGCTGACAAATTAATCATTACTGTACTTTTCTTCAGTTTCTTGTTCCAAAACCTACATCCATGTTTCTTCGGTCAGAAAGGAACTCCAATCAGTTTAACAGTACAATGCTTTAGTATACAAATTGAGATGTTGCCCAGATGATGGTCCGAGATCATCTGGGAAAATAATGGGAATTGGACCTGTATTTATAGGCAATACTCATGAATATTCATAAGGTACGGTACCTGGTACCAACAGTCCCAAAAGATGCACTCAGAGGTTTGATTGGCTAAAACCGAAAATACTATAGAATATATGAATATTCATGAGTATAAGAAAATTGCAAGATGGCAGCTATAGAAAATACAGCAATTTGTTTCCTCATACTAATTTTCAACAACTCATTTATGACAGGAATATTTAGAAAAGGGGGAACAACTTGACACAGTTAAGTTCAGCATTCTCTAAATTTCAAGTTAGGTCCCTTATGTTTACTCTCCACGCTACAAAGAGCGGGAATGATTGTCGCAAAGTGACGAGAACGTCAGGCGGCATTTACCGAAAACGGCGGTAAACATGCCGGCTTATGAACAACAACGACGAGAGAGCTCGTTACATCTCACAAAACTGGGCGCACTATCGCACTTTATGATCGATAATAACCATAAACAGTAAGTAATATTAACTCTGAACATGAGAATTTATTGTTTAAGTATCGTTGCAAGGTGAAAATGATATTCACGACCGAAAACATTTGTCAAAATGACAAGCTTGAAAAATATCAAACATGGCAGAAAGATCGTAAGACCCGACATCAGCCGAAAAAGTTGAATAGTTTTGTGAACACGTAACTTCAGCTGCTGATACTTAACCAATAATTTCTTTTACATATCTAGACAATACACAGCGATGAGCTTTATCCAATTTCAAAGATAAATAACTATAACTTCCGTTTGAACGAATCTGGGGTCTTTCCAGACTGTACACAAAAAGTTGGGCGTGTCAAAGGACCAGGGCGCGAATTACAATTATGATAACCCCAATTAAAATTAGATACAGACAATAAAACTATCCCTGTCCCAATATTCACATACAAAGAGCTTCACAACTACAGGGCCCTGACCAGTAATTTTAGTACAGGTAACAATAATAACTTTTGACCAAAATATTTCTAAATCACCATACATTTCCATATAACCGGGGAGCGGGGGGGGGGGATTTGGTCTTAATGACACATTCAAGTTTATTTCACTCAGGAAAAATATACAATTTCGCCACACCATCCCCTTCCACAAAAATTACTCGTCAGCAAGGCAACAACAGGGCATGACGACTAATCAAGGACGGAAATGTATACAAAGGTCTCCAGCAACAATAGGAAATCCCCAAACCTCGTTCAAAGACATTGAAGATGAAATAGAGATGAAGGTGAGTGTGATGTACTTATATGCTTAAAATGTCACTATGAATAGTCTCTGGCAGGTTTTCAAGTTAAGAAAGATAGAATTAGATTCAACGGCGCGTTCAAGTTCAAGTATGCACACAGATCATTGTCCAGATCTCAAAAGATATGTTCATGACGCAGGAATATCCATCTGACAAACAGTTTCAAATTTAAATTGTTCTTAAATGTGAGAATGGAATCATCAAATTACAAAATTTAAAGTCACAACTGATGTACATTGTAATAAGTATTAGGAATGTTCTGTGTTCTTTTTCCTCTACTCCTCAGATGACACCCTCCTGGTACCGCAGAGGACACACTTTGAGGAAGTGTACAACTCGATCACTTCTTCCTTCGCAGTGGTAATCTTGCCATCGGAATAAGATGTTGTCTTCATTCTGTGGATGTATGGATATCCAACAGCCTCATCACTCCTAGGTGTTATGATGGTTGGTATGAAGTTACCGCCTTCCTCCATCGGACTGGCTCTCTCAATGGTGTTCGACAGTTGAGGCGTGAAAGAACTGGTTACTCTCGTTGGACAGAAATAACTATTCTGATATATACATGTCCCCGAACTTGAGACGTTTCCAGTAGATTGACAAACCATAGGGTTGGGAAGAGCAGAACTGATGACCAAGGCGGAAGAGCTGTGGGAGATGTTTCCAGTAGACTGATGGGCCAGAGAGTTGGTAATGACAGAACTGGTGACCATGGTGGAAGAGCTCGTCGAAAGAGATGCTGGAATAACATCAACAGGGGGTTGATTGGTGGTGACAGAACACTTGATGGAACAGGTCACACTTGCCGCAGAGTTGTTCAAGTTGACTATGGGCGTGGGTGTTTATGTCATGGATGGAACGATTGAATTGACGACTGGTAGATACTCTTGATTAGAAGTTACTGACACTGGCTTTAAAGGGGAAGTAGCTGGCGTTGACTCATCATTCAATGTGTTGGTTGCAGACTGTGCATTGGTGGTGACTGGTGGAGTTGTGAGAAAGGACCAGAAATCGGGTGTAACAATTTCCTCCACAGCCTCAGCCTCAGCCTGACTCTCATAGGTGATGATCAGCTGTTCCGGGAAGTCAAGATTGGCAGTACTGCTTGTTGGCATACGTCCAACTGGCGTCACGATAATTTCGTTCCTCGGAATAACCCCTTCATCCAACACATCCAGGATGCACGCCGGTGGTCTGGACTTTTTCGACCGTGGTTCGTGAAGACGATTCCGGGGAAATTATTACTGGAACACTCATTACCTTGGCAGGCTTACATTCCTTGATCAATGAAGCACTTGACACCAATGGAACACTAGATAGCCTCCGACTTTGGCCCACTGCAACATCCGACCTTCTACGTTCGTCCAACAACGGTGTCCCTGGACTACCGACAGATGAAGTTTTAGATTTAACCTGTTGACGCTGTTTGGCAGGGGCTCGACGAACTTTTGGGGCCTTAACCTTCAACTGTTGTGCGACTCTCCCTCTTCTCCTCACCCATGGGGAGGAAGTACAATCATCCATATGTTTGTACATGCGTGCCTTACTTCGCATAGGCATCTGGCAATAGGGACACTCTTCTGGCTGATTCTTACAGGTCACCTTGTGACGGTACAAACTGGATTTGACTTGAACTCTAATCCACACTGACAATGAAAGATTGACTCCGACATCTGTAAATATAAAGCCTTCATTAAGTAACAGTTCAACATTGTCTTTTTAACTGTAAATTTGTTCTCACTTGTCGTGATATGTATTTTTTTTTTTTAGTTCAATAAAACATATTCATTCGATATATTTGTCTGTTTTTGTCCACAGTCCAAGTCGGTATGTTGTCATGCAATCACACTGTCCATGACGTGAAGTCGGTTCCCTCATACAGCTTCAATCGATCATAATGGACCAGTTTCTTCTTGGCATTGGGATGTTTCTGCAAACGATATAGAGTGTCATCCATTTTCCCAATGATTTGGAAGGGACCTGTCCAACGACAGGCTAACTTCGGAGATAACTTCTTGTGACGCGCATTATCGTACAGCCAAACCGCATCACCGATCTCGAAGACTTTCCCCTTCTTCCCAACGTTATAGTTCCGCTTTTGTCGCTCTACGTTTTTCCTTTGAAATTCTCTGGCCCTTTCATGGGCTATTTCTAAGCGATCACGTAGCTCAGCGTCATATTCGGTTCCTTCCGTTGTCGGCATTTGTATTGGTCTACCTGTTATTAGGTCTACCGGAAGAGTTATCTCTCTTCCCAGCATCATCATGGTTGGTGTCTCCTGTGTAACATCAAGTATGGCTGATCTATATGACATCAGAGCAAATGGTAGCTGTTAGTCCCAGTTGCGTTGATTTTTATCCACCATCATTGCTAGTCTGTCTTCAAGAGTTCTGTTAAAACGTTCCAGCATTCCGTTCGACTGTCGGTGGTACGGCGTAGTACCAGTTTTCTGAATATCCAATAACTGACATACCTCCTTAAGAACGTTAGATTGGAAATTGGTACCCTGGTCGGAATGTAACTGCTCAGGCACACCAAATCGACAGATGAATTCCTTTACGATTTTGTCAGCAACAGTTTCTGCTTCTTGGTTTCGTATGGCATATCCCTCGACCCACTTGGTGAAATAATCCTGTAAGATGAGGATATACTGGTTACCCTTCCTCGTCTTTGGCAATGGACCCAAGGCATCCACTGACACGCGTTCCAATGGTACACCAACTGTGTACTGTCTCATTGGTGCTCTTGGCCTATGGCTAGGTGATTTCCGGGAACTACATTTGTCGCACTGCTTGCACCACAGACGGATGTCTCTACTCATGCCATACCAGTGATAACGCATCTTAATTTTGGGAATAGTTTTCCCACATCCCAGATGACCTGCTGTTTTTGATGCATGTAACTGCTGAAAGACTTCCTTCCCCAGTTCAGGAGGCAGTAGAATCTGATAATGGTGACTATGCCCATCCTCGGTTTCCCATCTACGTTGAAGTACAGCATTTCTGAATGATAGCCTATTCCATTGTGCCCAGTAGCATTTTGTTGCTCGATTCTGCGACGAAACTTCAGTCCAGTCGGGTCGGTGTTCATCTTTTGTTTTGGTTTCTATTATCCATTGGAGGTCCTTGTCCTTCCTTTGAAGATCAGCGATGTTGCGATCAGACCATCTGTCAGTTGACTCTGTGGAACTGGTAAGGTCTGGCGAAGATGCTGCTGCCATTTCATGTTTCTTCCTTCGTACTTTGGTTTGTTGTCTAGTTGTAACAGCTCGTATTTGTGCTGCATATGGTTGAGGTTTACGTCGTCGCTGATACTTCTGCCTGTACGTCCAATTTTTAGGAATCCACTTGATCTTTGTTTCTATGGTTCCCACTGGTCCAGAGTGATCGGTTTGAGTCTCAACATCTATAGTCTCTGGAATCAATTTCAGAACTTCCTCAACTGCATTGACTGTTGTATCCGTATAGCCAAACTTATCACACCACTTGCACGGGATTCTGGATAAGGCATCTGCGTTACCATGTAGTTTACCAGGCCGGTGAATAATCTCGAAATCAAATGTACTGAGCAACCCGAGCCCTCTAGCGATTTGACCTTCAGGTTCTTTGAAGTTCATCAACCATCTGAGAGCATTATGATCTGTTCTGACTGTAAAATGTCTACCATACAGGTAGTGTCGGAAATACTTGACAAAGGTCACTACAGCAAGCAACTCTCGGCGCGTCACACAGTAATTTCTCTCGGATTTACTAAGAGTTCTGCTAGCGTAGGCAAAATTTCTCTTGACCTTCCTGAATTTGGGATATAACAGCTCCAATCCCGGCATTACTTGCATCTGTATCAAGAATGAAATCGCCATGGGAACTTGGAAATGCTAAGATTGGGGTACTGCTTAATTTTAGTTGTAAGGTCCTGAAAGAGGTTTCACATTCTTCAGTCCGTTTGAATTCCTTGTTGTTCTCGGTTAATTTATGTAATGGCCTTGAAATGGTTGCGAAGTCCTGTATGAAGCGTCGATAGTAGGGTCCCAAACCAAGAAAACTTCTTACTTCCGTAACTGTAGTTGGTGTAGGCCAATCCTTGATAGCTTGAACTTTCTGGGGTTCTGTTGAAACACCCTTGGCTGAAATGATGTGTCCCAGATAGTTGACTTCATTTTGAAACAAATGGCACTTCTTGGGTTTGAGTTTCAGTCCCGCTTCTTTCAGGCGTTGGAATATTTTGCGTAGATTGTGGATAGCCTCATCGAAAGATTTGCCAAATACTATGATGTCATCAATGTAGATCAGGCAAATTTCCCACTGGTAACCTGCTAGAACTAATTCCATAAGGCGTTCAAAAGTGGAAGGCGCGTTGCATAAGCCGAATGGCGTAACCTTAAATTGATAGAGCCCACTTCTCGTGATGAAAGCTGTCTTCTCCTTGGCATCCTCATCCAGTTCAACCTGCCAGTAGCCGCTAGCAAGGTCGAGTGTTGAAAAACAGGTTGCACCATGCAGTGAATCAAGTGAGTCATCAATCCTTGGCAGAGGGTAGGCATCTCTCACCGTGACCTGATTTAGCCTTCTGAAGTCAATACAAAATCTTAAAGTACCATCCTTCTTAGTGACGAGAACAATTGGTGATGCCCATGGACTTGAACATGTCTGCAATCTGTTTATCTGCCTCTTCCTGCTTCGGAACTGGTAATCTTCTTGCCTGTTGACGCAATGGGAATGCTGTTTGAGTGTTGATGCTATGTTTGACTCCGTTAGCTCTACCCAGATCTGCATCACACTTGGCAAATATATCTTGATATTCTAGCAGCAAGGACTTCACTTTCAGTTTATCCTCATCTTTCATGTCTTTGGTACTCTCCTCATACATGGCTTTCATATGATCAGGTACATCATCTGTCGTAGTACTAGATGAAATGTTATTCAAAGTAAGAAAACTAATGTCACTCTCCAGTGCTGTTTTATCTTCAGATCCCATAGGGTCACTAATATTGAACACTGGGCTCAGTTCAGCTACTGTAGTTCCCTTATAAATGGTTCCTGGTTCCACTCCCAAATTTAACATAGTTACTGGAATTTCTACTACTTCTGTATCGACCAGTGTTCTCCCAACTAACAAGTCTGCATTTTTGGGAATTTTAAGGAGAGGTTCACATATAGCCCATTTTCCCACTAATTCCTGTCCTTTTGAAGGTGTAGTGGTTACAACTATCTGCTGACCAGCTGATATGGTTACTGTCTGGTCTATGACAAGCCGACAACAACTTGATACATCTGACAGCCTAGAGCATAAAAGCTGCTGCCCTTCACAGGTTATACATCTGGGATGAATTTCGCAATCAAATTTAGTCAAAAAGTTCATTCCTATGATCCCCTCACATTTGATATCTGCCACGATAACCTCCATGTAAGTAGGACTCGACAGGATCCCTATATCCAGCTGACACATCCCTACCACCTCTAGTGGCTTATGATCTGCACCTTGTAATCTCAATTCTGTGGGAACCAATTTCGGTCGCTCTAATGCTGGTATACAGCCATAGACGTGACTTGAAATTATCGTGACACAAGACCCAGTGTCCACGAGAAACAAAACTTTGTTACTACCAATATGTCCAGTAACGAACATCCCACTTTCCGGATTACCCATCTCTATCGCAAGTACAGGTTTGCACCGTGTTACTTCTGGATTAATTGCAAACTCTACAGTGTCCAGCTCTGATGAACTTCTATCCGAACTAGTATTTGTATTGTCTATCTTCTGTGAAGTTGACATGTGTTGTTGGGGCTGTTTAGGCTCTACAACCGAACCTCGCCCCTCCGGGACGGTTGTTCCCCGTTTCCCATAAACTGCTGTTGTTGACGACCTTTATTCCTTGGACATTCACGACGAAAATGACCTTTCTGGTGACACGAGAAACATTCCACATCCCTGGGAGAGAATGGTACTTGTCTGTTACCTCTGGACTGGTGCACAGCGGAATCTCTGGAAGAATGCTGTGCCGCAGACATTTCCTTCATCATTTTCTCCAAGGCTTCCAATCTTTTCCCTATTTCATCGTCTTTTGGAACTGGCATAATTTCTCTGACATTTCGACGTCGTGGAACATCTCCACGGCGATGAGCTTCAATTTTCCAATATTTCTAGGGCTAGGGTGACTGCTTGTTGTAGGTTATCTGGTTTTCCCTGTTGAACCAACATCCGCATCTCATAGTCATCCAGTGCATCTATGAAGTGAATCTTCGCCAATCTTTCTTGATGCTCTGACGACATCCCTGGATAAGCTAGAGTTGAAATCTTCAGAATAGGCTGCCCCAGTTCCCGCAGTCCTTCTTTATCTTTACGGCGTCTTCCCCGTAATTCAGCCAGGTAGAGTTCAGCCTGGTCTCGTCGACCGAATCTGTTCCCCAGGACTAGGACCAGGTTGTCGAAATTCAGTTGTTCATCAGATAATGTGCATACCAGTTGTCGTGCTGGGCCTTTGAGATGTGTGAACAGATAGTCTGCCTGTTCCGTCTTCTTCCATCCATTTATTCTGGAGATGGTGTTGAATATTCTTAGGTATTCATCCCAAGAAGTTTCCCGGTTATATGTCTCTGGTTTCAGGTGACGACGACTTGAATGTGACACATGAGTGGCATCGCCATGAGCAAACTCTTCTTCCATCCATTTATTCTGGAGATGGTGTTGAATATTCTTAGGTATTCATCCCAAGAAGTTTCCCCGTTATATGTCTCTGGTTTCAGGTGACGACAACTTGAATGTGACACATGAGTGGCATCGCCATGAGCAAACTCATGTGGAGATGATCTCGGACCTGCATCATGATCTTGTTTCATCCCGAGGTGGTATTCTGAAGGATATTTCTTCATCACTGTCAATGTCCTCAATTCCTCTACCATGCTCCATATTGAATGATCCAAATAAACTGGTGCTTGACGGCTAAATTCAGCTTTAATCCCACCGCTGCCACCAAGTTGTAGCGGATTTCGATCCAATATCACCACCGAATATGCGATTTCTCAGTTACAGTACTTCTTCACCAGTACTAACTCAAAACTCAATTGGTAGCGTGAATTTTACCAGTGGTATATGGATTTTCTCATTCGTTAGTAGCATTTCTTCATGGAGACGCCCGCTACTGTGTGATTCGTCATAAAAGTCAAGTCCTGTCGATATTCATTTGGTCATTCACTATTCAAGATATCTCTATTCAATGAGCAAGTTAAGTCCCGTTTTAAAGTTCAACAAATAAACAGCAAACAGTTTTATTCGTAAAGGCAACATGTATATGGATATATGACGAGGTTAACTGGTGATATTCTGATCTGATTTTCACGGAAAAGTTCAATCTAATATAGTGATAAATATGAAAAACTTGTCAGCCTAAGATATGGGTATTTATTCATTCCCGGTACTTGATACTTTCAGTCCCAATCAATCTGAAACTGTACTTCTTCAGAAGGAATAATGCCAAATAATAATTGGCAACGCTTCCCAGGAAAATACGGCTTGTATAATTCAGTCCCAGTAGTTGAAATTTAATATTTTAGGAGTAAACCGTCACTGGATTCTGGTAAACTACATCACAGTGTTAATTTTGGGACTCCCAGTCCCAAATTGAGGATTATGAGATTACGAAGTCAAATTGGGACTCCCAGTCCCAAATTAATAATTTATGGGACTACAGAGTTCACTTGGGACTCCCAGTCCCAACTTGGGAATCCCAGTCCCAAAATAATAACTTATGGTATAATTTAGTTCACTTGGGACTCCCAGTCCCAAATTCACGATCTCAGGGGTAATTGAGTTAACCTGGGACTCCCAGTCCCAACTTGAGAATATGGCACCAACAGAGTCAGTCAAACTTGAAACTGTATATATTACTCCTAGAAAACTGGGAATATCAGTCCCAATAATGAAATGGGAAGTCCAGTGTCACAACTTGGGACTCTCAGTCCCAAAACAGTTCTTGGTGTCAGAACTCTCAATTTAACCCTACTGTGGCTGACAAATTAATCATTACTGTACTTTTCTTCAGTTTCTTGTTCCAAAACCTACATCCATGTTTCTTCGGTCAGAAAGGAACTCCAATCAGTTTAACAGTACAATGCTTTAGTATACAAATTGAGATGTTGCCCAGATGATGGTCCGAGATCATCTGGGGAAATAATGGGAATTGGACCTGTATTTATAGGCAATACTCATGAATATTCATAAGGTACGATACCTGGTACCAACAGTCCCAAATGATGCACTCAGAGGTTGGATTGGCTAAAACCGAAAATACTATAGAATATATGAATATTCATGAGCATAAGAAAATTGCAAGATGGCAGCTATAGAAAATACAGGAATTTGTTTCCTCATACTAATTTTCAACACCTCATTTATGACAGGAATATTTAGAAAAGGGGGAACAAATTGACACACTTAAATTCAGCATTCTCTTAATTTCAAGTTAGGTCCCTTATGTTTACTCTCCATGCTACAAAGAGCGGGAATGATTGTCGCAAAGTGACGAGAACGTCAGGCGGCATTTACCGAAAACGGCGGTAAACATGCCGGCTTATGAACAACAACGACGAGAGAGCTCGTCACATCTCACAAAACTGGGCGCACTATCGCACTTTATGATCGATAATAACCATAAACAGTAAGTAATATTAACTCTGAACATGAGAATTTATTGTTTAAGTATCGTTGCAAGGTGAAAATGATATTCACGACCGAAAACATTTGTCAAAATGACAAGCTTGAAAAATATCAAACATGGCAGAAAGATCGTAAGACCCGACATCAGCCGAAAAAGTTGAATAGTTTTGTGGCCATGTAACTTCAGCTGCTGATACTTAACCAATAATTTCTTTTACATATCTAGACAATACACAGCCAAGAACTTTATCCAATTCCAAAGATAAATAACTATAACTTACGTTTGAACGAGTCTGGGGTCTTTCCAGGCTGTACACAAAAAGATGGGCGTGGCAAAGGACCAGGGCGCGAATTACAATTATGATAACCCCAATTAAAATTAGATACAGACAATAAAACTATCCCTGTACCCAATATTCACATACAAAGAGCTTCACAACTACAGGGCCCTGACCAGTAATTTTAGTACAGGTAACAATAATAAACTTTGACCAAAATATTTCTAAATCACCATATATTTCCATATAACCGGGGAGGGGGGGGGGGAGAATTTGGTCTTAATGACACATTCAAGTTTATTTCACTCAGGAGAAATTCAGAAAAAATATACAATTTCGCCACAGTATACATAAACATAGGCTAGCTTCCTGCAAGAGAGAAGCGGTCAACAATTTTCAATGATGCCGACAAGACATCATGATGTTCCAAAAATATAAAATCCGTATCGCTGATCAGTATTCTTAATCCATAATAATCGTTCTGAAGTCGTTATCTAGAGAATGGTGTATCTCAGTCACGCTTTGATTGTGTCTGTTCATATGAGCACCATGAGGATCTTGAAGTACATGGGTTCATACGGCTTCATACGGCCCCTAGCCCCAGGTTAAGCGGAATTAGACACAAGTTACGAAACGTAACGCCATAGATCTTGCACGCTACGTTCGTATTTTGTTATCAGCATGCGATATGTATCGCCAAATTTAAGAAACTTTGAGTGGAGGCGCTTGGAGGAATAGCCCTGTTTTATAAGTTTCTGCAACAATGTTTTGTGACGTTGATTGAAATCGTCACAATTAACACAGGATCTAGCAAATGCTACTAGGCGAGATATGTATACGCCATATGCAGGTCCCACTGGAATATTACTGTCCAGAAAGGGATAGTTTACGATGTCGAAATTGTAATCATCTCTTTTGTCATAAAGTCGCCGAGAGAGAATGCCCGCTTCATTTTTATAGAGATAGAGATCTAAATAAGATGTGCCTGTAGGGCTATCTGTAGTTTCCTTCAAATCCAGTGAAGGTGGATATATATCCTTCACTGCGTCATTTATATAGCGATTATCCACAGCGAGAAGATCGTCTATATAGCGTTTGGTGAATGAGAAGGAACGGGCTTTGAATGGATCGGTTTTTGAAAGCGCCTGCATATAGTCATATTCATAAGAGAACAGATACAGGTCAGCCAACAGGGGTGCACAATTAGTACCCATTGGAATACCTATGTGCTGTTGATATATTGTGTTGCCAAATTTCACATAGATATTTTTAATCAGAAATTCAAGCAACTCTATAAACAAAGAAACATCCCATGAATGATATCTATTGTATGTAGTAGAGCTAAAGAATGCTTTATGGCTTCCGACATTAATATATCTACGATCAGTTTTCTTGAACACAGATACTATTAAGATGAGAGAAAGAAAGATCAACACATTCACAAATTTTCATATAGTTTATTCTCTGCAATGTTACATCATACCCAAGCTGGGGGAACCGGGTTGGGTCTATTTATAAATCAAGTATGCTCTTGTCCGTGTAACAAACGCATCGATGGCTGCTCTGGTCCAACTACCAGTCGCCATTCAGTAGTGGATCTACATTCGGCCATATTCGGTTTTGTCCGTTAGACGTATCCCTAATCGTCGTCGGGTAGGTCAGTATACTCTAACAGCAACATGTTCTGGAACAACTGCTTACGCATTTTGATCGCATTTTGCAAGGCCTCCGGTAGTCTCATATCCTTTTCCAGGTGACGCTTAGCCTTGATGAAGGACCTATGCAGCAGACTATACTGTTCATAGATTGACACGGCTGTTTTTCTGATGCAGGGCACATTTGGATGCATCAGAAAAACAGCCATGGCGATCTATGAACAGTATAGTCTGCTTCCGCTTGAAATGAAAGGCGACCCCACGCATAGGTCAATCGTCAAGGCCAAGCGTCACTTGAAAGAGGATATGGGACTACCGCCCATCGAGGCCCTGCAAATGATATCAAAATGAGTACACAGCTGTATCATTGAAAACTGACTGTTGTCCGCTTCTCTCTGGCAGGAAAGTAGCCTAGTTTATGTATACTATGATTTATTCTTTTTATTTGGTGTTAATGCTATTATATGAATTAGGTCTTTGGATTATGGACGCGAAATTCTTTGATGAACGAGGGCTGAATATTGAATGACGGACTGGATGCTTGTATTTCTCAGATCTGACCTACAATTCTATGCTTACAATTCTATGCTAACAATTCTGCAGTGCACATTCTCAGATTTGGCTTGGACGGGTTTACACTAGTATGAACAATTACGATAAATCAAATTTAATGAGCACAACATAGTTGGCCCTGAAGCGATTGAAGAAGCCGGCGATCCAGCTAGCGATATACTATACAGAATATCCGTGCGGTGATCGGAAAAACCCACGCATGCCGTTTGAAACGAGACAATTCCATACCGGTATGGAATAAGACTTCTTGCCTCAGGACGGCCTGTGTTTTGACAACACGTTCACATGTTTTCATATAGTTCATTCTCCCCAATGTTACATCATACCCAAGCTGGGAAAGCCGCATTGGATATGATTACAATTCAAGCGTGTTTTCGTCCGTTTTACAAACGCATCGACGGCTGCTCTTGTCCAATCAGAAGAGAATTTGATGTTGCATCTATCATATTCTCTCTTGCCCGTTAAATGTATTCTCGGTTGCTCTTGTTCAAACAGAAACCGCCATTTGGTGTTGCGTCAACCTTTGACCATGTTCGCCCTTGTCCATTAGACGTATCCTTAATCGTCGTCGGGCAGATCAGGACCCTCTTAAGGCAACCTGTCCTGGATGTCGGCAAGACATCATCATGTTCTAAAAGTATCAATTCCGTATCGCCGATCACTATTCTTAAGCCATATGATATTCGTTCTAAGGTCTTTATCCAGAGTATGATGTGTCTTAGTCACGCTTTGGTTGTGACTGTTCATGTGAACACATATGTGCAGAGCAGAATTGTAAGGTTAATTAGGTCAGAAACTCATAATATCCATATTCTTGATGAAATTTTAGTTTTCTAATATTATACATGCATGTCGGAATATATAATTGGTGGACAACATAAGTGGTAGTTTCGCAACTTGCACCAATAGAATATTTATGGAAGGTTGAATTTAATGTAAATTATCGTGTGCAGTTTTTTTTTCAATTCACGTCTCTCACATAAATCCCTTTCCAAGACCTCTTCCCTTGTTGAAGGTCATATTCCCCAGGCTGTAGGGATTGTCCTCTGATTCTATTCCTGGCATCTTTCATTGATGAAAATTTGCTCTCGTGTTATAAGTTCGTACTCTCGGACTCTATTTATTGTTAAATGCCTTTGCTCGACCGCCACACACAAAGGCGTGCACAAACACATCCATCCTCCCTCTGGGATCCGTATCTGGAAGCTTCCCGGGCATCTGACAATGCCGACAAACTTGCACAATATTATTTATTTCATATTTCGATTAGGTCTGCTCTTCCAAATGCATGACACATCAGACGATGGACTGCTTCATTTATTCCATACAGATGGGAAAGTTTGTGTGCATTTGCATACATCTGTAGACATGACGATGGATATGTTGATAATTATGATGACAAATCACAATCTGTTATTATTAACCAGACAAATTGGAGTGATATGCAAGAGGTGGGAAAAACTGACGACGTCTGGCGAGTAAAAAGCAACTATATGACTCCACAGAGAATTCGGTGGATTCTCGGATGTAGCCTTAGTATCTCAACCGCGCTTTTATTGTAGCTGTTCATGTGAAGACACGGCCCCTAGCACAGGCTTAAGCGGAATTAGATACGCTAGCTCGGGGGCTGAGATGACAGATCAGCTCAAACAACTCCTCTGATGTTAATGCATGAGCATCGTGAACGTCTGATGGAGTAAACGCCTCAACATGGGGTAAAACTGGTAAATGCAAGAAAATCCAGGAAAACTAACCTGTAATGCCCGACGTCGTACGGCTTAAATTTCCCACCAAAACAATAAACCTACATATATTTGTCGAGAGACATGTACTGCGAGTAAAATCATATGCCAACGGGTAAAGAGGTATTTATGGACCTTCATCCAAAATATAATCGACAATCATTCCTTTTCGTGCTGTGCATGATTGCTTTCACTGGAAATCAAGGTTCTGGACGCAAAGGCAATTGACCGTTCTGTTCCATCTACCTGTTCCCAGTCCAGAACGGCTGGCATCATGCAGTCAGTCTCTAGTAAGATTAGTTTGCTCAAATCATAAGCAGCAAGTCACCACTACTTGCATTGGTTAGATGTTCTTCTTCATTGCGTCCACTTACGATAATATCATTAGAGTCGGGTCTGCACATAGGAATGTCTGCAACTAGCTACTCCATTGTGCACTTCAACAAAGCTGGCACATATTCTGTCTCGACTGGAGTACTCGATTTGGTATATGCGTGAAAAAGATCGAATCTGGTGAACATTCCTCCACCTAACATCGTCAAGACAGCGAAGGGTATATTGTTCCAAATGAAGAAATTTATTTGCGGTGAAACTCGTAGTTGATCAAATAGGCGGATGCTATGATCAGGCTACCTAACACGTCTGGTGATACCCTGTTCCAAGAGCTCAACAATGCTCTTATAAATTTTCTGTTTTGTAGCATAGGGACCTGGCGAAACCTTGTAGTACTTTGATTTCTCCATTTCCTCAGATAAACGTTCACTTTACCTGGTAAAGAGGAATAAAAGACAGTTCTGCGCTCTTGTATGATCTCCTCAAGACCTTGAGTTGTGTCAATGTCATTACTGTTAACTTGAGATTCTGACTTGTTCAATGATTGAATTGTGTTTACAATAACTTCTGTAGATAGGAACGGGAGTGACTACCATCCAGCTACGCCCAATGAAGTTGTCTCCTATTTCTCGCTTATGTAGAAGTCGCTACCGATATGTCGGATCACAAGGTCGATTTTTCCCAGCCTAGTTCAGTTATTTTATAGAGAAGGTATCAGTAAATATTACAGTATTGTCCTATAATGACACACTTGGGATACTACAATATTGGCATCTCGAAGCATTTGTCCCTAACAGGTTGGGGAAAACAGATATGGTATTTCAGTCTAAAAGTTGGCTATGTGTTTTGAACCACGAGTCGTATATTCAGATACCAGACCTAACTTTTCTTCTCGCGATATTCTCATTTTTCTTATGCAAATACTTAAATACACGTTCAAGTTTGTTTACACGTTCAAGTTGGTTTACTGCAATTCGAAGTGATAGCAACCAGGTCTAAGGGATTATATCTCAGCATAGTATTAAAAGACAATTTGCTATACCAACATAGTATAAACCAGACGGTTGTTAAACATTGTATACAGGCCTATAGCACATGCAGCGTTCACATATATCTTTAGTCTAAATTCCGTTTCATTCTAATCTTCTAATACGGTCGCTAACATGTGTAATTATATAAGCGCGTATAAATGCATTGAAATGAATTTCATTTGTTTTTGTTCTCGGATTTCATGGAAAGACAAGAATACTAATCGGTATAAACGGTCTGACTCATCTGTTCGCCTACCTCCTGTCTCGTTTCAATAGTAAAGGTTTGGAGACAGTTGGCCCTAATAATTCTCCGGGAGCACAGTCCCTGTATTATAGCATGGAATCGTATATGTTTTGCTTAGGGTATGGAGGTTCGGGTTATTATTTTTTATTTTATTCACATTTGGAATTGGTGATAACTGTCATACGAAATAGGTCTTTCGCTTATGGACGCGGAAATTCTTTTATGGTACAACGGCTGACTGTTGAATGTCGGATCAGATGCTAGGCTTAATTTTAGTTTTAGGTGTGGGTTAAGGGTTAGGGAGAATGTGTCGAAACATACTGGGGCCGGGAGACAATCCATCCCCGGGAGACATCTGGTCATCTTACACCGGGCATTGAGATAAGTTACGGTATTTGTTTTGTATATTGTTCAAATACCTTCAATTATAATAATTATGTGTCGTCTGCAGTAGAATTCATTCAAATAATCGGTCTGTATCGGCCTCTAATCAACCCAGTGTTGAACAATAAAACAAGATATACCTTACTTCTAACCTGAGGAAGCCGTGTTGTCTCTGGTATATTCAGTGCTTGTTCTTTCTTACGCGCTAAAGTCTGTTCTAGGCCTCTCTCAATACTGATTTCACTCGTAGAAGCTTTAAATCGATAATACGAAAATCTGGAGGCTCCTACGTACGCGGGGAATGAGTTTATGCCATAATTCTCTCAACAAATCGGTCTTTAATCAAGCCGGTGTTGTAGCGGTAATGGCCCAGCCGGTAAATTAACTGGTTCAGTATAATGCTCCTCTGCCGCTTATTGATCACTATATTCTCGTCAATAAGACATTTCCGAGATATAATCATACTTCTACCCTCATCAGGCCATGATGTCACTGGCATATTCAACTTCACGCCTCCGTTGTAAGGTGTCCATTAGTCGAAGTCCCATGTGTCTATCCGATATCGGCAATTGTCGATTTTGATGACGTCATTTTTGGTTGACCTATTTCATTCGCGAAACCCCTATACTAATCTTAAGCCGCGGGAAATCCCGTTCACACAGTTTCGTCACCCTGACGTCACTCGGGGTCATAGGGGTCAAAGGTCATATGTAGAGAAAATACATCTCCCATGTTAAGGAGATAGGCGGTTGTGCGGCCGTTAAACGCGATGTACTACTCTTGTCTAAAATCGACCTTGAATAAAGTATCTTAATTTATCTTCATTTTTATAGATAAAAATACCATCAAGATTAAGGGATAATCTAACTTCTCATCAATTTTGAATTGATAACATGGCATTCGCCTGGTGTAAAATATCTCGTTCTTTTTTAATTTGCTTCAGAGATATTGGCTTGAAGTTGATATATTTAGCTGTCATTTATGATATAGCTCTTTGAGCGTGTAATGACTGGTATTGACATATTCCCCGATATTCCGATTTCAATACTATATTTTAGCTTCTCGCTCGCAGTATTATATATTTTATTCGTGAATTTCGAAATCTTTCAAACAAAAAAATAGTTTCTGATAATAAAAAAGATTATTAAAATCTGTAATAAACCTATCCTTCAGAATATGATTGTTAAACGACATAACCAGCAGTAGTCAGGTAACATAATCAGAGCCATGTTTCTTGACTAAACTAGCAGCTCTATCCGAAGTAAACAATGTTAATGGAACAAACTGGAAATTGTATCAATATTTGTCAGGATGATTAACTCTATTTTCACATCACGTTTGCCGGTACTTTGCAAGCAGAACTTGTCAATATCTTGGTTAATCCTCAGAAACATTTGATGAGTGATACGAGAAACTGACATGTCACCTGCAGATCTCTTTGACGAAGTTCCAGCCAGTACAAAAATGGTATCGCTATATAAATTACCATTTCTTCATATTTATCTTATATTGACCAAAAGTGCAAACAATTTTCTGTTCCGGCATTGAACAGTCTATTGAACACAAAATTAATAGGCCTAATTCCATATTAGAATGTAGTTGAACATCGATACAGCAGCACAAGATACTGCGCTGTTCTCGTGTTTTTGGAGACAAGGTAAAGGGATCGTGCACAATTTATCAGGGAGGTGCGTGACCGTTACAAACAGTGAGGGGGGAGGGACTTTGTTGCATTTATTTTCTGTAGGATGTGAACTTTTTTTAACACGAATATTCATAAGACCAATGCTTTTTTTTGCTAACACGGCACAAAAAAACACGTTGAGCAATTGCTCATCATAAATATCAAAAACATACACAGTGTGAAAATACACAAAAATGTACATGGTTTTATACATTCTAGACTTCATCAAGAGGAAATGTGGATGCCATATGTGACCTCATTAAAACATGCTCAAATAATAATTTTTAGTTTAAATTTAAATAAGAGTAGAACTTTTTTTCCTGAGATTCTGTATAGGACCAAGAGATTTTTAAAAAAATTCGTTCAATGATGACTGGGACCATAACTTTTCTTTGTAGGGGGGGGGGGGAGAGAGAGAAAGGGGGTGGGGTATTTTCGTGCTGCAACGGTCCTACGTCCACCCTAAATCGCCGTTGAATGCACTAGCACAGTTCCGAAGAATATTAGACGTGGTCTCCGGAGCTGATTGAAACAGTCTACTGACGAAAATGATTTTTCGATTGGTTATTTCTCGATTTGAAAATGGGACCTTCCAAACAGTAAAGCGATGTAGGGGGTGGCTAGTGAGTGCCAAACCGCAGGTTCATTGTTTTTTTCGCTAACTAACTTGAAATGACAGAAAGGCTGTCATAACAACATGTACATTTAGCATATCTAGAACAATTAATTAGAACACGGCGCTTTGATTTGCCTTCAGCGACAATGTTATACATCGCCAGACAAGTTATCACTCCTGCACAGTTAGTATTAGCATCCATTGCATCACACACTATGGCAGAGAGAGCGAGAGAGAGAGAATTAAGGTTTAATGTCGCGTTCAGCAATATTTCTATTATATAGCAACGATCAAACAAAATTCCAGCTACTCAAGCCAAAACATACAGACATTAAAACTTATGCAACAAACCGATTTCTCTCAAATAACCCAAGATGCAATCCTCCCTCACCCGACTAAAAAGATCTTCCAAAGTAGTCGCCCGATAAAAAGCATCTCTTACAATCTTAAAATCTATGCATTCGATAAGAATATGTTTCACCCGGAGATCTTCATGGCATGGAATACACTTTGGGACTGGCTCTTTTTTTTAGTAAATGTTCGTGAGTTAATCGTGTATGGCCACTTCTACATCGCTTGATCATGGTTTGATGGAAACGTTTCTGGCTGTTCAGATGAGCATAGCCTACAGTTTTTTTGAACACATGAAGTTTGTTATTATTCACAGCATTCCATAGAGATTGAAACAGCCGTCTCACATAAGTACAGATAGAGGGTCTGAAATCGCTATATGGGATTCCAACAGGATCAACCTCATCATCTAGGGCTGCCATAGCCTCCTATCAGCCTCAGTATTACCTTTGATGCCAACGTGACTAGGCAACCAACAGAACACAATATCAATCTGTTGATCAAATCTACAGTCATGTAGTTGTAGTATACTCAATATAGTGGGATGAGTCGAAGTTTCACTTTTAATCGCTTGGAGGCATGACAGTGAATCTGAGAATAT
Source organism: Hanleya hanleyi (assembly GCA_036873755.1). Lineage (NCBI taxonomy): Eukaryota > Metazoa > Mollusca > Polyplacophora > Lepidopleurida > Hanleyidae > Hanleya > Hanleya hanleyi. The sequence continues at coordinate 40,524 of JAVTVY010016405.1, forward strand.
GATATATTTTTTCCTTTTTGTGGACCCGATACCTTCTAAAGCCAACAATATAGCTTTTGCTTCTACAGTGAATATCGAACTTTTACGTGGTAGTCGACAGGTTTTAGTTTTGGAACTAAAGAAAGTAGCACATGTTACTCTCTCACCATCTTTAGAACCATCTATATAAATAGCCTGATGCGATCTCGCTCAGTAGACCAAATTCTTGTGTACACAAGAGCTGGCTTGTGTCTGCCTTTTTATATTTCGTTAGAGAAATATCTACTTCTGGTTAAGCTAACTGCCATGGTGGAATGGGTAAGAGCTTGTTAGATAAAATTTGACTAAGCTTAATACCAGCTGCTACAATGTGAGGTTTCATACGAATTCCAAGAGGTGGAATAATGGAGGGTTTCTTCAAATAGAGATGCACGAGCTGAGGTTTGAAAACACAGTTTTATGCAGGATTCGAGTGATTTGATCGCAATTTTGTGATCTATTGCAGTGATAGTTTAATTCTTCGAAGTTCAAATAGAAATTCATCTGCTTCGACATATAAGCTTTCTTTAGGGGATGTTCTGAAAGCTCCAAGGAAAAGTCTTAGTCCTTGATGGAGAATAGGATCTAGCTTTGCCAAGTTCGACTTGCTTGCACCGTTGCAAACAATAGAGCCATTATCAAGTTTGGAATGAACAAGTGATCGATATAAATGGAGAAGTGTATGCTGATCTCCCCACTTATAGTTGGCGAATACCTTCAACAAATCAAGAGCTTTCGTGCACTTAGCTTTCAAGCAATTTATATGCGATTTGAATGTTAGTCGGTGATCAAACAAGATTCCTAAGAATATGAAATCTTTTACCACTTTAATCTCAGTTCCATCTAATGTTACTACTGGATCTTTGTGCTGGAAATATTTTCTGCAAAAGTGTATACAACTCTTAACTCTGGAGAATTTGAAGCCATTTTCTAAACACCATTTCTGAATTCTATTCAGACAAAGTTGTAATGTTCTCTCAATATTGTGTATACTTTTTCCACTGCACGAAATGTTGAAATCGTCTACAAAGAGTGAACCATCAATTGATTTATTCAAAACTTCCGCCAAGGTGTTGATCTTGATACTAAACAGAGTAGTAGACAAAATACTGCCCTGTGGGACACCCTGATCTTGGTCGAAATGGTTGTACCCAACCGAACTTGGAATTGTCTATCATTCAAAAAGTTGGATATGAAAATGGGTAAACGACCTTTTAATCCCTTAGTATGAAGGTCTTTTAGAATCCCGTATTTCCATGTAGTATCATAGTCTGTTTCTAAATAAAAAAAAACTACATGTTCATTCTTGGCGAAAGCATTCTTCACATATGAAGCTAATCTGACTAAATGGTCAATGGTACTTCTATTTTTACGGAAACCAGCTTGAATATCAGTAAGTTTCTTTTCAGTTTCTAGGTACCAAACAAGGCGATCATTTATCATGCGTTCCATTGTTTTACAAACACAGCTAGTCAGTGAAATCGGACCATAATTACCAGGGTCTGTATGGTTACTGCCAGGCTTTGGTACTGGTATAACAATGGCATTATGCCATGACGGTGGAAAGTCTTCTCCTGTCCAAAGTCTGTTGAATATGCGTAATAGAATTTCTAGACAAGATTCAGGTAGATGTTTCAAAAGTTGATAATGAATATTATCAGGGCCTGCAGCAGAATCGTTAGCTTTCGAGAGAGAAGCATGAACACACTATGGCTGCCCCATACGCATGGACTATATTCATGCGAAACAAAAACAAAAATCAATACATAAACTCGTTAGCAGTGAAACCAGTGCAGGTTATTAATGAACAGATTTTCGGAGATAGTTTGTTAATGAATAATGAGGTTATTACAGTGACAGAAGAAGGCTTGTATTGGCGAAGTAATCTCTACGCTGAGAGCGTGTTAACGATAATTTCAATTGCAGGAAGTGCTTGTAGCCAGACGATAGTCGTTCAGCTGACATGCGCTGTTCGGAGTTTGAACACTGATACGTCTAAGTTCAAATAAACAAAAAACGAAAAACGGACAACTTGAGGTAATTTTCAATATTTTATTTTCATTTTTAGCGCGAAGTAAAACAAAAATTGAAAATTGACTAAAATTTCAATTAATGATTTTGAGAAACCGAAAAAGCAACGAAAAATGACGGTCAAATTTGTAGCCAGACGATAGTCGTTCAGCTGACATGCGCTGTTCGTAGTTTGAACACTGATACCATGTGATACGTCTGAGTTTAAATCAAAAAACGAAAAACGGACAACTCGATGTAATTTGAAAATTGACGGTCAAATTTAAATTTTTGATTTTGAGAAACGAAAAACGAAAATTGAACTGTGCGAGGTTATACGGACCCTTTAGCATCCTAGTTCGGTTTTAGATTCGTGAATCCAACTCTTTGATGGGTAAATTACCAAAGTTTTCAGGGTAGGAAGTTCTCAAACGCATGAGCGGAAATACATTTACGTCTTATTTTAATGGGGTTTGATATCTGTGATGCCAAGAAAATTAAACATTATAGAATCTTCATATATTCCTTCCACGATACGATTCTGGGACGATATAACACCGAAAGTTAGGAACAGTGATTCTATCCAAATCTTTTTTTACAGAAAAAATCTGTTATCTATTCCTACGAAATAGGCTCTCATTGCAAATTGTCCGGTAATGAGTGAGTGAGCCAGTCAGTGAGTCCATCCGAATCCTTTTTCCGGCAAAATAAGGAGAACCATTGACATTAAAACCTTGATTTTTGGCATGAACGTGCATTAGGGGACTGTTACCAGCAAGTTCTGAGCTGACCTACTTTTGATGAAAATTTGACCTACTTAGGTGACCTATAATCCGCGAAATTGGAAAAAACATGTCCTAATGCCTCCTAAGACTTGGAAATGCGCTTGATTATGTCAATGTCAGTGTGACCTGAGCTAATTGGGTCAAGGTCAATATGTGACCAACTTTCCAACCCAATTTCTGACCTAATTAGGTGACTTAGAAACCTCGAAATTGGCAAAAACATGTATCAATGCCTCGTACGACCATGGAAATGCGCTTAATTGTGTTTGCTAAAGTTTTTTCCAAAAATAAATATATTTATTACAAGTTAGGTGATCATTACTTTATAATATACTGGCATGAACGTCCATAAGGGGACTGTAAGCAGCAAGTAAGCAGTAAGATAAAAAACTTTTGATGAAAATTTGACCTACTTAGGTGACCTAGAAACCCGTACACATTATTATTATCTGAGCTGTTGTTTGGACTGTATACATTTATACCCTTCTACTAATGTTTAAATTATTTACCACAGTCCAATAAACCCATTCATGAAAGTGTAGATTGGAAAATGTAGAATTTGGATGACGTATATAGCATCTTCCAGGCGGCGCCCTTTGGTGCATGCAGTTAATGGTCAGCGCTTGAATATTACCCGTATGGTCACAGATATTTAAACATAATTCACACTAAACATAGATATGGCTGAAGTCAACTAAACGCTGATCGGAAACCCCGCTTGTTCATGCGGAACCGATTGGGAAGATGCCTATCATTTCTTCTTCCAATGCACCCATTATAACAACTGTCGTAGAAAAATATTGCAGTCTTTGCCACCTGAATGCAATTTACACCACATCTGGTGGGATAACACTAGCCTGACTGATAAATAATAATAATAATGAACTTTATTTTTCTTCGATAACCCGTTCAGTCAACAACACGGATCTTCCACGTGAATTGCCAGTTGTTCGAATCGGTTATTCAATTCATTAAAGATAATAAAAGATTTAATGATAAGCAGGTTGCTTGAGTATGGTACTCGAGTTGACTGCGTTATTTTGGAACAGTTTTCCAGTATATCCAATTTTCTCTCTAGATTTTCTGCTGCCGTGAATGTATCGTATGATCTCGACAAACTGTTCGATTTCTTCAACCTTATTAATTATACTAATATACTGTTCTCACAGTCAACATCAGATTATTCAAGAGATATTGCTGTTTATCCCAGCCATATATTATTTTATCATTTGCAAGATTACGCCCATTCTCATGACATCAGACCGTATACATCCGCCTGTCAGATATACCCTCAGTAGTATAGAAAGGCGAACTCTCCTAGCAGTTTAGAGGAGGGATGTGGAGGAGGGAATGGGATGGAAATTGGGTGGGTTGAGCTTAGGGGCTGTATGAACCCATGTATTTCAGGATCCTCATAGTGTTCTTATGAGCAGTCACAATCAAAGCGTGACTGAGATACATCATACTCTAGATAACGACTTTACAGCGAAGATCATATGGATTAAGAATACCGATCAGCGATACAGATTTGATATTTTTGGAACATCATGATGTCTTGCTTGCATCATTGAAAACTGTTGACCTGCTGCATCGTCTTCTTGGCCCTTGATTTCTCTTTACCCTTTATGGAATTTTCTACGGATTGCGTGATGTTTTGGGATTGTTAGGTCTTTCAACCCGCGGGGGATGACCTTCAAATAACCCTGATAAGGGAAATGCTTCCAAGTCCGAACCGTAAAGTTGTCCCTTAGGTTTTCCAGAACTTAGACCAGACACTGTTTCAAAGATAAAATGTTGTTTATTTTCTGGAGACGTCGATCGTGATACAGAAGTTAATATACGAAGTGATTCACATAAGCCATCATGTAAGGACTATTACAAAGACTATTACGATGAACAGTCCATGTTCAACGAAGACAGATCTTAATTCTAAAGTCATACAGGCAAACAAAGACATGCACTACTTGATACAAACACTTATCCATTGACGGCTTTCGTGAATATTTAATCAGTATAATACCCTGTTAAACTCGGCTCCCAATTAAAATCTTTCCAAGTCCAGCAATGAATCCTGTTTGAGGAAACATAGTGCATCGTCCACTTTAGAACATGCACTGATAGGAAACCTGACCTCTATTGTTGTTCAAGCATCCTATTTTCAAAACACTCTCTGACCTTAGTAGAGGTAATTCAAAATGAAGCCTTCACTGATCTCCACATACAAATGCTCTCGAACTATGCATAAAGCTATGCGACCCCTAAATCAAAGAGTCTAACATGAAAACATAGCTATAAACTATGAAGAGTTTAAATCTTCAAAACCCATCTCGTATTTCACACCATGTATATTCGTATGGTGTCGCTCCATATCGTGGTGTTTGCTGAACGGGCGTTCGCACTCAGAGCAAAAAGAAAGGTATCCAATTATATCTGAATAATACTGAATTACAAGCGAATTAATCAACCCCCAGCAGGATTAATTTCTCCATATCTCTTGTCCATCAATCACTGCAGGATGCTACTTATTTATGTAGCCCTGAATCAGAACATCATCTCACGTGACGAACGCCCAATCCTCTGTATCAAGCATAACAATATAAATATATTTGATATCACCTTGCTATAGATATGTGTGACCTTTTAATTTCGAGTTAAAACAATGTTTATTATTTTATTTTTCTCAAAAATAAAAACTGACAAAATACACCCTCTGCAAGCTTTAATTTGGTGCGTCGGGTTACGTACAGGACTTCGTGCCTTGCGGGCACCCGTACAGTGCGTTGTCAATTAAATTAATGACAATTCATCACGTGATTGAAAGAGAGATAAAATATCATGAGAGTTTAGGTCTATCAGACGTCCAACTCCTTAAAAATAACATAATCAGTGTGATATCCCGAGCCCATTCTTCTTGACAGACTGGTGTGTTCCCACAGACAAAGCTTTGCTACTGATAACTGATGACACACAAGTGTTGGAGTTGAATTGATTGATATTATTCAAGTTGATGTACATTGTAGGTAATAGATGAACAACAGCTTTCTGTTCTGAAACCCGAGGAGGGCATTCTCGCTTCTCCAGAAGCACACACTCACCGGAGAGGTAGCGTAGGTATGGAAGCCGGATGCGGCCATCTCGTGTTATCGCATTTTCGCATCGGTAACAGTAACGCGAAAACGCGAAAACGCGAAAATCCGACGCGAAAACGAGAAAACACGAAAACGCGACGCGAAAATTCGAAACGTATTTCGCCTTGCATTTTCGCGTCGCGTTTTCGTGTTTCCGCGTTTCGCATTTTCGCGTTCTCGTGTTTTCGCGTTTTCGCGTTACTATTATCGATGCGAAAATGCGAAAACACGAGATGGCCGCATCCGGCTTCCATACGTAGGGCATCGCTGTCACCTCGGTGACAATGGAGAAGGGTAATTAGGAAAGAAACTCCTAATTGGCATTTTACGGGATATGTCCTTAAAAATAAAATGTGATTTTCTATGATTTTCTTATTTTGGTCCCTAGTGACCTTCACCTTTCGACATCAATGGGTTTCTTTTTTGCCATAAGCTGGAGGTACATATATTCCAAAAGCCTGATCACAAGCCACATCGTTAACCGGAGTAACAGCACAGACAATGTGTTTAATTATTTCCTTTTTGAGACCAAAGTGGCTGTTGACCGCAAATTTAGAACCTAACATATCGGCTCCACTAATGTATCAACTAAATTATTTTTTTTATATATATGATAACTTAATGAGGCTAATACGGACAACCGGTATTTGATCTGAGATGCAATTAGGTAACTATGTCAGTCATGCAGACCTGTAACAATAGAAGAGCGAGCCAGGCTCCAGATGATCTTCCCGCTCTATTGGTTTGATACATTGCAATTTGATGCCAGTGACAAATCTGGAGGAAATCTAACTGGCCTACTCCGTTGATGCAAAAGGACAAAGTAACGTGCCATAGTTATAAGCTGAGACGGAAAAGCAACCCACGGACTGAAGAACACCTTCAGGGTATTGACATACGGAGCCTTCTTGAAGTCAAAACGATGAGTCTTGCATGTCGGTACGTTGCGAAATCAAAACTGCCCACCTGCTGTGATGAAGTCGTACCGGTAGTACATATAACAACCGAAGCAAACTTAAAGTGGGAATTCTGCGTAAACCACATGTTGTGGTACAGTTCTTTGGAGAAAAAAATCGGCCACCATACAAGCACGCCTCGTCCATTAAAGCATTGCTCTAAATGCCGCGTCAATTTCTCTCCCTGCTCATTCATAGCGATAATGACTAGACCATCCATCAATAGACGGAAATAGACGGATATTGATCATTTGTTACCGAGTGTGACCATATATTATAATCAATCAAATCTCGAAAGTGTTATCTTTAATAATCACGCTACAGAAAGATGTTTATAGGTGGATCAAACAGTACATGTGTCACGCAACTAATGTAGGTCATTCGGTTTTTTCGTTTTCAAGAGAAGCGTGATTTGATCCAGACGCTCACATCATCTTGCAGCATCGAAGAGACTGGACAGTTCAGGTATTAAAGCACTCAGGAACTTTTTGTCTTAAATATCGCTGTTCCACTTATCTCTCGATTTTCATTCACTTCGTGTATATCTAATACAAAATTTGACTGAATTTGTGTTTCTTTTCTGTCTGTCTGGCATTGCAACTTCCCAACACCCGAGGACCAAGCATCATTTAATTATAAACCTTAAGTACAGTAAGCTTGAACTCACGCGAACCTCCTATCGCCAAGGCCATGCACTTGCCAATGAGCCTGTGTCTTATTGATCAATCGGAACGTCTCACAGACGAGAATATCGACTCGGAGAACATGTCTTGAATATCACATTACTAAATGTTACTAATTACATATTCCAGGAAAGAAATAAAACATATACTTTATACCTGTGGATAATAGGAAACACGTGATTGTACGTATGCGCAGTAGAGGAGTAGTAGCGAAAGATGGTCGCTTGTTGGTGCGCAGGGGCGTGTTTGAGCGATTTGGGGACCATCATAGGTCCAGATATGGCGTGCAAGATGTCGTATTGAAGCGCTAGTGGTGCAGACTACGGTCGGAGTGGTGTCGTCATGATGGAGATGAACCGTCAGGAAGTAGTAGAAAAAGATGTGAATTTCGATTATTTTGCGCATGCGTAGTCGAGAAGGGGTGTGTGGGAGCGTGTCTGAGCGATCTAGGAACATCCATCTAAGTCGCGAAGAGTGTCATCGTGAAGCTCTATTTAGCGGTGTGCATGGACGTGTTTGAGCGATTTCGGGATCATCCGAAGTCCAAGGTGTGCAAGGTGTTCTTACTAAAGCGTTCGTGGAATTTATTTTGCCTGGGGTGGTTTGGACTGGAAATGACGTTACGATGCGCATGCGCAGTCGAGGATTAATAGCGAAAGAGCATTCAGTGGGTGCACATGGGTGTGTTTGACCACGACTGGATTGTTTTTTACCGAAAGTGACATCATGGTACGCTTGCTCGGTCGAGAAGTAGTAGAGAAGCAGTTACTGCGCAGTGAAATTAACTCCAGTCACCGGTGAAGATATGAATTTTCCCCAGATCTCGTCCTCCAAGAACCACGCAAGCTAACATATCCTTCTCCATCTTCCCTCCGCTGAAGTAGAGAGTTGTTTACAATTAGCTTCGAGAAACTGAAGTTATTTCAGATAAATCACAAAGTGCGGATTACTTCACGACTCCTGATTATCTTCAAGAAGTCCTTTGGGAAGTATTCATTGTAATAAGCAAACGTAATGGCATCACATATGTTCTGTATCGACTGTTCTCTATCGAAACTTCTGTTCGATTCTCATTCAAGATGTCCGACGTTCAGTAATGGCGTCACATGTACTTTGGACATTACTTTTGGAGAGTGTCGTCAATGATCCAATTATTTGATTCAGGCATATCTAAGTGGGACACAAGCCCCAGAGTTATGTAGCTCCGTCTCCCAATTTTGTAAGAAATGCGGAGACAACGAGGCCTGCCCCTGTTAATCGATGTTGAAAATCGCATCCCCGACACTGTTTCTGTGCCTTCGATTTCAGGCCTAGGTAAACTGGTAAATCAGGTAAGAAACCGACCAAGACGATACCAGTGGAGGGTGTCATTGAGCACGTCGCTTCCGGTATGACAATGAAGGTGGATGTGAAGGTCCCGATTTCCGAGACGTCCCCTGTTGGCTCTGATATCTTTAATCCTATGCTGGAGCTGCCATTCTTGTGAGAATGGAACAGCAGCGTGGGGAGAAAAGAATGGTTTTGACATGAGACTAGTAATCAGCTTCCGGTTATATAGGGACCAGTACACAGTCACCTAACTGGAAAGCTGAAAGGACGGGGTGTATCCCTTCAATAACTCCCTCAAGGTAGGAAGCCCGGGAGGATGTGGAAGCGGATCAATATGGCGAGACCGAAATGAGCTACCGCCCTGATATTGATTCAGATACAAGGGTCTAGTCTGTCATTCAATATTCAGCCGTCGTCCATTAAAGAATTACCCCGTCCATAATCCAAAGACCTAATTCACATAATAGCATTAGCATCAAATTTAAAGAATAAATCATAGTAGGCCGATACATAAAACTAGGCTAGTTTCCTTCAAGAGAGAAGCGGTCAACAGTTTTCAGTGATGCCAGCAAGACATCTTGTTTTTCCAAAAATATCAAATCCGTATCGCCGATCGTGTTCTTAATCGATATGATTTTCGTTGTAAAGTCGCTGTCTAGAGTATGATGTATCTCAGTCACGCTTTGATTGCGATTGTTCATATGAACCCTATGAGAATCTTGAAATACATGGGTTCATGTAGGCTCGCAGGTACTTTGGTTTCAATATCTATGATATATGACCTCCATCCTGATCTTCCTGATTCTGGTTGGTTACATCCGGTTTCGAGTTCGGCACATTGGCTACCACCATCGATTGATACACTCCTTAATGGGCATGTTCCAAAGAGTATTAGCACAGCGAAAACGCAGATAGAAAGACTGCAGAAGTAGGTTCCTAAAGCTATCTTCACACCTGTAGAATCTTCTGGGGTCTGTAGAATCTTCTGGGGTCCGTAGTAAAGCCGTCGAACTGATCGTTCGCGCTTAGCCAATCTTAAAGTGGGAATTCTGCGTAAGCCACATGTTGTGGTACAGTTCTTTGGAGAGAAAAATCGGCCACCATACAAGCACGCCTCGTCCATTAAAGCATTGCTCTAAATGCCGCGTCAATTTCTCTCCCTGCTCATTCATAGCGATAATGACTAGACCATCCATCAATAGACGGAAATAGACGGATATTGATCATTTGTAACCGAGTGTGACCATATATTATAATCAATCAAATCTCGAAAGTGTTATCTTTAATAATCACGCTACAGAAAGATGTTTATAGGTGGATCAAACAGTACATGTGTCATGCACGCAACTAATGTAGGTCATTCGGTTTTTTCGTTTTCAAGAGAAGCGTGATTTGATCCAGACGCCCACATCATCTTGCAGCATCAGTAGTATACATAGAGTAAAACGGAGGGGTAGCGTCTCACTGCGCATGCGCGAAGTGAATTTTTGGGTTGCCATAGGGGGGGTTCGCATACGTGAGTTAATTTTTTTTTAATGTGAGTGGGTGGGTTTAAAATGGCGGACGTTTGACGTCCGCCATTTTGAACCCACCCACTCACTTGGGTGCACTGATTGACCTGGGATGTGAGTGGGTGGGTTTAAAATGGCGGACTTTCTGGGTCCGCCATTTTGAACCCACCCACTCACGGGGGTGATTGAGTGCTATGTGAGTGGGTGGGTTTAAAATGGCGGACGTTTGACGTCCGCCATTTTGAACCCACCCACTCACTCGGGTGCACTGATTTGACCTGGGATGTGAGTGGGTGGGTTTAAAATGGTGGTTTTTGGTGTTGTGTGTGTAAAATAAGGGTCCGCCATTTTGAACCCACCCACTCACGGGGGTCATTGAGTGGGTGGGTTCAAAATGGTGGCCGTTTATTTTCTCTGGGACGTTGAAAGTCCGCCATTTTGAACCCACCCACTCACTCGGTTGCACTGATTTGACCTGGGAAGTGAGTGGGTGGGTTTAAAATGGCGGACTTTCTGGGTCCGCCATTTTGAACCCACCCACTCACGGGGAAAACGTATAAAAGCAGTCGATTTTTAGGGCAAGGGGTGTATTCAATTGCACTACTTTGTCGAGCACTCTGACTTACCTGACCTGACCAGCCAGCCTGCCTGTTTCACCTCTAGTCTGCTTCACCTCTAGCCAGCCAGCCAGTCAGCCAGCCAGTCATCCAGTCAGCTTGCCTGTGTTGTATGGGCTGTGAACCTTTTACTTTTGCTTAGTGTTCATTTTTTCCTTTTTTTAATAGTCAAATAGCTCCAAAAACGTCTATTTCCATTCTTGCGCATGCGCAGAATGCTGATAGTTCAACCCACACCAGTCCATCAGATGGCCCTTCATCTCACCTTCACATTGATACCTCACTCGGCTCGATCGGGCCACTAGGGGCTCTCCTAGCTCCAAAAAGGCTATTTTGCAGATAAATGTCAACATCGGGTGTACGAAGATTTTTTTTTTTTTTTTTTTTAGAGGTAGTGCGTCGAGTGAAGTATTAAATGGAAGCTGACGTGAAATGCTTCACATTGATACCTCACTCGACCCGATTGGCCCACTAGGGGCTGCCCTAACTCCAAAAACGGCTATTTTGAAGATTGCGCATGCGCAGAATGCTTATAGTTCAACCTACACCAGTTCATCAGATGCTCCTTCACGTTACCTTCAATTTGATACCTCACTCGACCCGATTGGTCCATTAGGGACGCCTCTAACTCCAAAAAGGCTATTTTTGAAGATTCATATTTTTGATATCATCTTCGCGCATGCGCACAATTACCCTAATTCAAGCCCATACCCAGTCTATCAGATGCTCCTTCACGTCACCTTCAATTTAATACCTCACTCGACCCGATTGGTTCATTAGGGACGCCTCTAACCCCAAAAAAGGCTATTTTCATAGCCTTTGGACTTCGCGCATGCGCAGAAAATTCAAAATAGCCTTTATTGGAGTTAGGGCAGCCCCTAGTGGTGCAATCGGGTCGAGTGAGGTATCATTGTGAAGCATTTCACGTCAGCTTCCATTAGATAGCTCACTCGACCCACTACCTCTAAAATAAAAAATCTTCATTCACCGGATGTTGATATTTATTTTCAAAATAATCTTTTTTTGAGGTTAGAGGCGTCCCTAATGGTCCAATCGGGTCGAGTGAAGTATCATTGTGAAGCATTTCACGTCAGCTTCAATATCATACCTCACTCGACCCTCTACCTGAAAATAAAATTTTGTTGACTTGACGTATGAAGATTTTTGTTTTCAAAAATTTTTTTTTGAAAAAATTTTTTTTGGGGAAAAAGGATGAGGGGCATTCTGATGTTAGTTGGTGTGCTTAGGAAAGAAGTTTTCTCTTCCGGAAAGATGGGTTGGCCCTGAAAAGGGCCGTTGATAGCGTGATACGACACACTTTAGGCGCGGAATATTCTCTTCACGCCTCCTATATGTTTTCTGCATATCGGACATTTTATTTTCAAATGGCACTCGCCGGCATCAATGCATCGACACATCGCACCTTGACACGTCAGGGTTACCCAGCAATCCTTGCATAGGCAAAGATGTCCACAAGGTAACACGGCATACCCACTTTCTTCCTCCGCACAGATACTGCATCGTGTTTTTTTTCTTCGACACGGCGTTCTTTCTTGAGTATGGTAATTTGCGCTTCCATTCCATTCAAGGTCGTCTCCATCCCATCCAGCCCTCTCTGCATGACCATAATCTGTTCATTGAGTTGGATTATCTCGACTTGGTGGCGACAGGGTTGTGGTGTTTCTGCCGCTGAAATTGTGGGAGTTTCGGCAATGGTAGGAGGTCCGGCTGTAGGGTGTTCAGTCCTTATACTTTCAGTGTAGACAGGCGGTGTCATCGTGGTTGTTGTGGGAGGTCTACTAGAATTTAGCCAGGGCAGCTCGTCTTGTTCTCCACTTTCCGTCACATCACTATCGTTTTCTTTCATTCTGTGTATGTCTTGGTCCTGTTGTTCACTCAGTCTTCGCAGCCGGCTACTTTCTTCTGTTCTCACTTCTTCCCGCAATTGTTGTGCGAGTTCTTCGGTACTGTTGATTAACGTGGATTCATCTTCAAGTACTCGTTGAAAACTGGAGATGATCGTCAATTGCCTTCCATCTTCTTCTTCATGGGCAACGATTTCTCTGTGTTCTTCTGTCTGAGCAATTCTCGGGTCTCGAGTCGGATGATGTGTAAACAGAGGGGCACGTCGTCTTCGAAAACTCATGATGGTGTATTGGTGAATACATATCAAAATTATAGGCTTTTTATAGTCTAGTGGGGAGGTGAGTACAAAATGGCCGTGATACACAGTCCTCCATTTTTAACCCACCCACTCACCGGCGTCAGTGAGTGCAAGATATAGGCTGACCACTGTATAGTGAGTGGGTGGGTTCAAAATGGCGGCCAATCCACAGACGCCATTTTGAACCCACCCACTCACCGGTGTCAGGCAGTGCAAGAATCCTACTGTGCTGTGTATGTACCCCTTGTCCCAAATCATTAAATTTCTTATGATTTTTTCGATAAAACCCGTCACAATTTTCATGGAATTATTAGACGACTGTCACCCAGAGTCTATACACGTTTTTTTAGTCAGGAAAATTAATTTATTTCCCATATATCTGGTGTTTCAGACTCCCGTACACGATTTTTATGGGTTTAAATTCAATAAAAATTAATAAATAGCGGTAGTGTGTAGCGTTAGACGGTTAAAAATTTTTATACAATACATTGAATTGCCTGACTGCAATTGCAATAAAAATCGAGGTCCGTTGACAGGTATTGAAAAATGACAGTCGTTGTTGAAACCACAAGATAAAGACAAAGAAGGCCCACTGTATAGTGCTGTGTTACCATCGCCCAAGCATTAAAATTTCCTAGTTTTATTTCGAATCATCAGATTTTAGTGCATAATATTGCTGAAATAATGCCAACAGAAAACTCAGAGTCAATTTAAATATTTATTTGTATTGAGCAAATTACAAGAATTTCGAAGAGAAAAGAGCCGAAATAATGTCTGTCTGTCCTGGAAATCAGCTGATCAGCAATAAATCGACATCTCCGTGACCTTCAAGGAGATTTTGACATTAGGTTTTACCCGCTTTTATCACAAATCATTATAAAGAAATTGTCACACCCGGTGAACTCCTGAAACCCACATCCTACCTGAGAGTTTGGTAAGATATTCCATTCATTCGTTACCGTTCCCGTGGAGTAGAATTTCATCCATCAGCTTTCACTGTTGTGGTGCCAAACACAAAAATTGACAAATTATACGGACTGCCACGATAAGCGTTCCGTACTGCACATGTCCGATAAAATCCCTCCAGTCGTTACGGAATGTTGATTCCACAAAACCTGTTCGGTGGCCTACATTATCGTTCAATCGCTGATCATAAAGGCTGCGTTCATTCTCACCAGAACTGTAGGCCTATACACTTCGAAATCTGTGAAAGAATATCAATTTTCACGTTTCCTGTCGGATATCACACAAATTGATGCGTCCGCTGGAACACAGCACACTCCCTCGATTTCAGTCTACGTGTGACATGCAGGCGATGCATGATGCAGATCACATTATTCATCTCAGCGGACACCGAAATGGAACAAAGTTCCGTTATACACTGCAACAGAGAATGTTCTCCCGCTCAGAAAACACAAAATGGCTACTGAACACCAAAATTTCCCCGGATAATAAAGTCGTTCAAACCACAGCGCCATCTATACGCTTTGGTGCAAGGGAGACAACTCGGACTAGACCAATTCGAAGATCATGTCCGCTATATTTAGCCTGAATGGGTATAGGGGTGATCGGGTTTTTTTATGGCTTTTACTATGAGCTATGAGGTTGATCATGTAGAATACGATGGAAAAAAATTTGAAAGTACCGCGTAGGCTTGTATATAGATCCATATAGACCCATATACACTCATATACTGGGATATTAGTATGTATCAATCCATACGGGGTGGACATGTTGGAGCACTAGTGGCCCAATGGGGTAGAGTGAGGTCTTATTTTAAAGCTCTCGAGGAAATAAATAAATAAATAAATAAATAAATAAATAATAAAAAAAATCAAAAAAATCGGCGAGTAGTAGACGAAGGGAAAATTGGAAAGTATTGACCATGCCCCAGAATACTTCATATGCATATCACGGCCTTAAGGCCTATGTAAGATGTAATCTACATCACAGTTTAGTAGTATAAAAAGCGCAATTCACCTTGTCCCTTCCAAAGAAATAAAATCGGCTCTATTTTACAGGAGTATATACGCAGGTGACGTGGGTTGTCACGTCACTTCCGGGTTTTCACTAAACACTACCTCCAAACATACAAGAGTTGCAATGTTCAACCGCCGGGGTGTTTTCCCGCCCCAGCGCCCCGCAGCGCGCGCGCGCGTCATCCCGCGTCATCCCCGGCAGTGCGCGCGCGCGCGCGGGACGCGGGTCAAAAGGTCAAAGGGTCACCTCCAGGTCAGACGGTCCAATGTCCAATGAGACAATGTTGCGGTATCGCTATAGTCAGAGCTTGAGCACAAAAAAAGGGGATTCTAGATGAACCTGGGAAAGATGGGCAGTTCCATGTGGACCAATCAGCGGTCGAGAAAAAGAGCCAATCAGCGGTCGAGAAAAAGAACCAATCAGCGATCGAACAATCAGCCAATCGAATTGGGGTATTCACGGTGTGCTTTCGCTGACGTCCGCGCCCACATCTGGGTTCTTGTACACCCGGGTAATGTTTTTCTGGACATGGATGGGTTACCTTTGGCTCCATTCTAGGCCACTGATTGGCTAATAGAACTTATAGTCATAATCTATACGTGTTGGACGAGTCTCTTCACTCACCGTATACACGTACCTCAATGAAATGCCCGCTCCAAACCTAGACCAAAAAACACGTACTTGGTCTGTAGGCTGATTTCATTGGCTCTCTATTTTTACTATAGTGCTCTTGCATTCTAACCTTGATGGGTTACCTAGCACTGATAGTCATAATCGATACGTGTTGGACGAGTCTCTTCACTCACCGTATACACGTACCTCAATGAAATGCCCGCTCCAAACCTAGACCAAAAACACGTACTTGGTCTGTAGGCTGATTTCATTGGCTCTCTATTTTTTACTATAGTGCTCTTGCATTCTAAACTTGATGGGTTACATTTTTGTCCCATCCTACACCACTGATTTCAGTTTGACTGAATCTCCGCATTGGGCATTAATGCATCAGGAATAAAACACACAAGACAGGGTTTTTTGGTGAGATCTCATTTTTTTATTCATTGAACAACAACAACGTGCGAACAACCACGTGAAAACTCAAGCCCAGAACAAGGGGCTTGTCATTAACTGAAGCCCAGAACAAGGGGCTTGTCATTAACTGAAGCCCAGAACAAGGGGCTTGTCATTAACTGAAGCCCAGAACAAGGGGCTTGTCATTAACTGAAGCCCAGAACAGCGGGCGTATGTACATTGAAATAATTCAAGCCCAGAACGGGGCTTGCACATTGAAATGATGGGCGGCCCAGTCATAGACGAGTACATCGCGGTCCTCGGCCTGGGGGTACTCGTCAAACATCTGTACGATGGCAGATAAGGGTCTTCCCCGGCATCTATGGTACAGGTAAAACAAGCAATATTGTCCGCACACGCCACTGGTCAGGCTTTGCAACGTTTGACTGTTCCAACACCACGTCTCTGTGCCTTGATCCATGAAGTCTGTTAAATCGGGATGGAGGGGTGGCAGGCCGTACGGGTCAAAGTATTCGCCCTGCTCTTCTGTCCAGTACACGGCCACCCAGTGTTCACCGGGTCGATCCATCGGGTCCGTGTTGAGAACGTAAGCAGCCGGATACATACGGTCTAATGGAAACACATCTCGGGCGAACACCTCTTGAAAGACCCTACGTGTCTCTGGGTCATTCTCCAGCACGGTGGTTATCTGGTCTGTATCCATGTTAGGTGGAGAAGTCACACAGGACGTTGCGCGCCTTGTCCACTTGAATGATGTTGTCAAACCCGGCGTAGCAGATCACATTGACGGTGGTCGCCAGGGCTCGTGCAAAGTGGATTTCCAACCGTAAATTGCCTTGCTTGGTCAGGGCCAGCTGATGGTCGTTCTCTAAGGTGGGGTCAGATCGAAACAGAACAACGTGTATCCGTTCGCGTAGTCCTCCCGACTGATCATATTCCCTTCGTCCTGGTTGATTTCACCGGTGGCTGTAAACAGGCTCTGATAGGCTCGAATGAAATTCCTCCGCCCAAAGCTCGGTGTTAAGGCCGTGGCTGGCACCTGTTGTCCATCCACATGCAGGGCCACAAAATTGATGCTGAAATGTTGAAAGTCAAACGGATTCTCTGGGTAGGCTCTGCTGAAACTGGTATTTTCCACACAGGCCAGGATCAATCGCTTGGGTAGTTCCCCCAGGAACAGGTTTTCTTTGTTGGCGCCCATATTTCCAGCAGGCACAGAGAACACTTTGGTTTGCACACGTCGGATAGGGTACTGGGCTGGTTTTGTTTCCAAGGCTTTCATGTGTCCCAATTGAACGGCCGGATTCGGTTTCACTTTTCGGACATACAGGACTGCGTCTTGGATGACAATCTTATAGTCCGCTGCATGCCCCTCTACGTTAGTGGCCATCAAGGCGAAGGTCTGAGGCGCCCGTATCAGTCGGATTTTGATGGGGATCTTGTTCAAGAGGTACCGGTCTTGCATGAACATGTCTGCATGCAGTCGACCCATCATATCCACCGAGGCACTGTTCGCAGTGAAAGCCTTCCGTTTGTTATATCCCCCATTGTCCGCCGTGTCCATGTGCTCGGCCGTGTCCCTGTAGAATAAAGCGGTTGCCAGCTGAGATTTTTTAGCCTCTCGGCCATACGACAACAGGGTTTCGATGTAGGCTCGATAGGGGTACGTGTTGGTGGAGTCACTGATGAGTTTGTCGCTGAGAAAAATATCCACCTGCTGAAACATCGAGTGCAGCCAGAGATTCGTCGGGCCCACCGTTGCTTGGTCAGCGAGTCTCGTGCCAGCTCCATTGACCACCTTGGCTTTCACAGGTATGGGCTAAATCCACATAGGCCGTATCCGCATTACTGATGGTGAACTCGATGGGCCCGGTTTCGTTGATGCTGGAGAGCGGGAGATGCTCCACCCATAATCCTTGTTCGACACTGGTTTGTGTGGGCGGCACGGTCCACAAATCAAATTCACTGTTGGTGGAGGGGCAGGACTCGGCGTGGATTAAGGCCATGTTTTAAAAAAAGATATCCCGGGTCTTCTTGGATGTGCGTCGTCGCTGGGTCGGTCGTCGACTGGTGCGTGATCTCGGTGGGGCAGCTCTTTTATTCCCTACGGTGCGTTGTGCTTTGGCCACCAAGACGCCTCCCGCTTCTTTGGCCCGTCGTTTCGAGGCTTGTCGGGGTGCCGTACCCCCCAAAACATCACCGGCCACTTGCAGTCCACTGCGTACCGCTTGTTTGCCGATTGCTTTCACCCCACGCGTCACCAAGGGCAGGAACGTTTTCACAATGCTGCCGAGTATGTTCCATGTCCTCGTTGCATGCGTGCACCGCTAAAGACCGGAAAGCCACCCCCGGCCTGTTGGGCATAATAGTCGGCATAGCTGCGTGCATCGCACTCGTACGGTACTTTCATTATGCAAAGTGGGGAGCACGTGCTTGTCGAAAATGAAGTGTCAGCACCACTTTTCCTCGTTCGAATGCCACCGCTCGTCCCGTGTCATCTCTTATATCGACCGTGATCGTGTTGATGTCGGTATGTCGTACGGGCAGGTACATGATATGGTTGAAACTGTGGGTGACTTGATCGCCATACGTCTTTTTAATGGGGACCACCCGTAACAGAGGTGTGTTGATATCGCCCACGATGTGGTTGTCCACCACATCCGAGTAGACGTAGAGTCCGTACATACCCGACTTCATATCCATCGGCATCTCGCCATGGTGTTGGTTGGGACCAGCGAACGTCTGTAGATCGAAACCCAGCATTTGCTGTAGTGTAGGACTGAGTTTCACATTCACGGTATCGGTGACGGTAAGCTGTGCCTTGTTGTGTACGTTGACATCGAAGAACACGTTTCTCTTGAAGCGCAAGGCTATCAGGCGTGTTGCACTATCCGTCACCCCCCGTAGCGCCTTATCATGCATCAGTCCACCCATGAACTCTTTGGGGGTATCGTATTGGCCTTCGGGCAGGGTGAGCCGGGTGTTTTTGCCTTCGTAGGTGACCTCGTACCACACTTCATTGGCTCGCACGTTGTACCACGAGTAAGTGTATTGGACATCCACGAGGGCACATTCCCACCGGCCAGGTAAATGTAACGGTTGCGGTAACTGGGTGACGTACTTGGCCACGGTGTTGTCAGGAAACACATCCAGCGAACTGTTACTGGGTAGGGTCAGGTAAAACATGGCGACTGAGCTGTCCTGCTGCTGCTGTTGGTTTTAATAGGTCTTCCAGGCCTTGGGCGGTTGTGTGTGGCGTCGTGTTCGTCGCGGTGACTTGCTACGTGTCACGGCTCTGGAGATGTGGGGTGTCTTGATCAAGGGTGCTTTTTTATAGGCGCGAAAAGAAAGTGCCCGTTGTGGTGGTGTTTTGGGGGGTGACTCCGGTTCCCATTCGGCTTCCCAAGAAGGTAGTGGGCCACTCGGTGATTGCTGAGTTTGCTGCATAAAGTCCCAGCGGTGGGGTTTCCCCACCAATTCCTGTGGTACATGCATGTCTTTCAAGCCTTGAGCGAAGACCTCCCATCCTCGAGGATCGGTGTGCGATCTGCGTTGACGCATCAGATCATTCACTAAATCCGTCATGTGGGTTCCGGGGACCACCTGATTCTGTACCAGGAGTTCGCCTTTATCATTCCAAGTCATGCTAGGATTCTGTTTCATCCGTTGTAATACCAGGCCAGCTTGTTTCTTGAACGAGGCAGGTACACTCTTCAGCACTTCGTCTTCCACCCACTGTGGGGCTGTGGAGGCTACCTGACCCGGCTGTTGGAGCGGTGCTGAGGTCAGCGGTCTGTCACGTGGTGGTGGTGGTGGTGGTGGTGGTGGTGCTGTTGTTGCTGGGGTAGACAGGGTTTTGTATTGGTCCATGAACGTCATGTACCGTTGAAGCGTCTCATTGTACCGTTGTACTTTCTCACTGTCGCTTAACCCCGGTCTCTGTAAGATCTGTTGCATCTCTCCATCGAGGGTGTTTATGGTCTTCACCGTAGGTGGGACAGGGTAGGGTGATTGGAGGTTTTGCAGGAACCGTGGCTCGACGAGGACCATTTTTTTCGTGTGGTTCATTGTCGGCCGAAGAGTCCACCCAATACTGGACCCAACACGGAAGAGGCCAACGGTGCTAAGATGGCCCCGAGAAAGCCGCCTTTCTGTAACACCTTTTTCTTTTGTGTTTGAGGGACCCGCTTGTGGACTAGGGTTCGGAGACCTGTCTTATGCTTGGCCAACTTGGTCTTCTGAGCCGGAGTCAGTGGTACGTTGCCTTTTAACAGGTTGCACCCGATCTCGCACAGACAGCGTACAAGGTCAGGGTCCGCACCGCGTACAATGGTTCGGACTAACTCGGGTGGGGTCGTCTTCAATACACGGAGCGTGGGAGCGTGCTTCCGTACTCGCGCAGACATCCTGTACAACTAATGCTAGAACCCACAACGCTGCCCTTTTTATCCACCTCACAGACAAAGTCAACCCTGCTGTGGTATTCATTCTTTTTATTATTCCCATCATCAAACACACAGACCCCAGCTGGAGGCGCCACTGTGGGTGTGTTTACATTATTTTTGCATGTACACGTGGTGGGTCTCTCCGGGAAAGATGCCGGTCCGTAATCGAAGGTGGTCGGGAGTGGCTTGCTTGAGGTCGAAGAGCATATACCCGTGCTGAGGGGTTGTGGCATCTTTGAAGGCTTCCAACGCAAACGGTGTGCGGCCGGGAAACATCTGTCTCGCCAGGTGCAGCAGTTGAGTGGTATCTCTCGGGTTTTTGAAGACCATCAGGTAGTGGGCATTTAAGCTGATATTCCGATGTTCTTTGTTTTTACTGAACAGATTCTGCACAATGTAGATGATGCTGAGTCGTCGATGATGGCTGCCTTTGGTAAAGAGTTGGGTGACC